>JAJMHM010000027.1:0-63595 GCA_030566045.1 Geotrichum geniculatum | reverse complement strand
TTTTATTTATTTTTATTTTTCTTATGGAATTTTGTAAAATTTAAGAGAAATAATTTTGTAAAATTTAAGAGAAATAATAAAATTTCAGGTTATATTATTCTTATTCTCTCCTCGATGATCTTGGATTCACCCCATGGGGTTCTGACTCTAACGCCAACTCATGGCTTTTGCTTAGCTGCTTCCTGCTCTAATCATATAAAATGATCTCCATGATAGCTCCATGTTTCTCTGTGGCTGTTTCTGGTACGGTTCTCTGTGGCTGTTTCTGATACGGTTCCTGCGGTTCTGTTTCTAGCTCGCTGGTCTACGGTTCTTTTTGTTACCATTCACCTTGTTCTATTTCTGTTTCACTGTTCTGTTCTGTTATTCCTCCAAGACTGATCAACTTGTCACTTAATTGTTTTTAATATGTAGTTAAATCAACCAACATGAGTAATATGAAAAATATAATAAAGATAAAAAACAAGATGAAATTAAAAAAAAAAAAAAAATGTAGAAATAGCAGCAACAACAGTATGTGGGAAAAGGACCTTACAAAATAGTACAGACCTTCTTTTTACGTTCCTTCTCTTTAACCATAAGAGCAGCTCTGGTAGCATGTTCAAATACCTCCTTGACACCCTCACCGGTCTTTGCAGAACACTCAAGGTATTTCAAGGCTCCAATCTTTTGAGCAACAGCTTGTCCCTCATCCGTAGTAACGGGACGTTGCGAAGTTCTCTTCAACTCTTCAATGGTCTTGGGATCGTTTCTCAAATCAGTCTTGCATCCAACCAAAATGATAGGCACACCTTGACAGAAATGTAAAACTTCTGAAATCCACTTTTCTTGGACGTTATCAAGGGAATCCGGAGAGTCAATGGCAAAACAAATGAGAATGACATTAGAATCAGGGTAAGATAAGGGTCTTAAACGATCGTAATCTTCTTGACCGGCAGTATCCCATAAAGCAAGTTCAACGCGCTTGCCGTCAACTTCGACATCGGAAACATAATTTTCAAAAACTGTGGGAAGGTAAACTTGGGGGAAAGTTCCTTTGGAAAAGACACTATCACGAGTTAGTATGTAGAATCAAGGGAGACCTGGGTGGTGGGAGGCATCAGAAATAGAGTTCGATTGGGACTTGAGAGTAAAACATGACAGCAAAGAGAAAAAGCGTAAAAAGACAGCCAGCAACAATTAACGAAAAAGCACATCTCGCACAAAAAAAGGTAATAAGCAACATCGAACCAAGCGAGATCATAAAACATAAATGCATGGCAGTCCTTGATAAATGAGACAATCTGGGGAGGAGGATAGGATGACAGTAGATTTAGGATTGGATGAAGGGTTCAGATCGTAGGGGATTCAGGATTTAGATGGATTCAGGAAGGATTTAGATGGATTCGGGATTCAGGATTCAGGATTCAGGAAGGATTCAGGGTTCAAGAAGGGTTCAGGAGGATTAAGGGTTTGACTCAGGTATAGCTCAGGAAGAACTCAGGACTCAGGACTCAGGACTGGGCTTAGGGCTCAGGATTCAGTTGAATTCAAGGGGTGTGATTTCGACTGAAATCCGAGCCACAGAAGATTAGAAGGTTGGGAAGGTAAAATGGAACATAAAACATGAATCCAAGAGCCAGGAGTTAGAGGGGGTAGGGGAGGACAGAGATAAAGCCAGAGCTAGAGCAGGCCAGAGCAGAGCAGAGCTAGAGCAGGCCAGAGCAGAGCAGAGCTAGAGCAGAGCAGAGCTAGAGCAGGCCAGAGCAGAGCAAAGCTAGAACAGAGCTAGAACAGAGCTAGAGCAGGCCAGAACAGAGCTAGAACAGAGCTAGAACAGTGTAGAAAAGGCCAGAAAAGACCATAACAGAACCAGAACAGGCCAGAGCCAAAACTAGAAGAACAGAAAAGAACCAGAACAGAACAGACCAGAATAGAACCACATCCTCACCACCCTCACCAATCTCACTCTCATTCTCACCCCACAGTATTCTCAGTTACCACAGTATTCTCAGTCACCACAGTATTCCAGAACACCACCCTATTCCAAAACACCACCCTATTCCAGAACAACCCCAGAACAACCTATCTCAATCAAAAACCGCGACTGATCAAAGTTTAAGCCGATTGACCAAGATTACCCACAAATCGAATTGATGGCAAGAACAAAACTCTCACCACCACCACGCCCACAAAAAACAAAAATAAAAAATTGCTACTCACATTAAAAGACAGGTTTTGCCACAGGCACCATCACCAACAATAACAAGCTTTCGTCTTAATTCAGCAGGTTGTCCGACCATTTTATGAAGAAGTATTTATAATGAGATGAGAAGGGCGACGGAAATGAAGTTAACAGAAAAGTATTATGAAGAAGATGATGATGGAGGAAAGAAGAGGAAGGAGAAAAGAAGAAGGGAGAAAAAAAAGTTCAGAGGTGTAATGTTGTCTTTTTTTTTTCTATTTATTTATTTTTAAATTTTATCAAATTTAGTGTAATTTAATATAAATTATTTTTTTTATTTTTATCAAAATTTATTTTTTATTTAGTATAAATTATCATAAATTAACATCATCATGCCATTTTTGTATTCACCAAATTTATTACTTTAATATATTTATTATGATCCCCTTACTCCTTAACACTCACCTCTCCCTATTGATCTCATCGTCATCCCCTAACCTAATTACTCCATGATTTGTCCAGTATCTTGACCATAGTCTTTGGTGGAAAGCTTAGTTGCCATGGTGATTACACAACCCTATTTTAGGTAGGAAGTAGCTGTTGGAATTTTAGTTTTGGTTCTGGTTTTGGTTCTGTTCTGATTTTGGTTCTGGCCTGGCCTGTTCTAGCTCTGTTCTAGCTCTGTTCTAGCTCTGTTCTAGCTCTGTTCTAGCTTTGCTCTGCTCTGGCCTGCTCTAGCTCTGTTCTAGCTCTGTTCTAGCTCTGTTCTAACACTTGATTCTAAAACTTGATTATAACACTAAATTCTAACCAACACCTGGTTCCAACACTAAATTCTAGACTACACTTGGTTCTAGCCAACACTCAGCCCAGCCCAGCTCAGCCCTACCTCTACTCACCTACCTCCCTCCATCCACTCCATCCCATACTAAATCTATACTAATCAAACCTATACTCAAAAACTGAACCAATTTCCCATCCTGGCCTGATATCAAAGTTTCCTCAAGCTTGAGCTTATTTACAAACAATGCAAATCTTAATTCCTCCATCGTCAACCTTCGCTGCCTGCCATTCCACCACCCCCCTATCTCTTCCTCTCCCCAATCTTCTGCCTGCGCCTTTCTGCCCGTCCTCCTTATACGGGTCCATCCGCGTTTAAAGTTTATCTCCTAGCCCTCCAGTCATATGCCTTCGCCTCGTAGTTGTCATCCCTCAGGTAGAGCTCGATTCGCTCATCACTCGTATCATACACTGAAGCCTGGTCATTCCCTTGTAGAGCTGCCAGGCGCACCAGATACTCCAGCAGCGAGAGCGAGCTTGACGACGAAGGATTCGGTGTCTCAAGCGTCATTGAGCCCAATTGCGTAGAAAGTGCATCCGGCTTCTCGCCTTCATCCTCTGATTCGGAGTCCGTAGTCACCGTCGAGTACTGCTCAAACGCCAGCCATTCGGACTGCCATGTCTCAATTTGAGACATTGATATAAACGACGTATCGTGGACCTCCTCGGTCTCACTCTCGGTACCGCTATCTTCGGCTTCGGCTCTTTTCTCGGCTTTTATGCTCTTCAAGTTCTCTTGGTTCTCTTGGTTCTCTGGCTTCTCTGCAATATTAAGTTTAAGTACCAACACTGGAGACTTGGAATCTTCAAGCTGAAGCAGCTTTCCTGAGCCTGAAAAAAACAGCCGAGACACCGCTGATATGTCTATTGCTTTAAGCTTAGGCTTTTCGTACTTCTCATGATATCTATCGTCGTCAAAACTCTCTTTAATAGACATGATATAGCGATACTTTTCTTCTGCTTCCCCAGACACGAGCCCAAACTCACCGGCTCCCTTACCATCCACTCTCCAGATTTGCACCTCGCTCCGGGCCTGCTCCTCCTTCCACACCACGGACTCCCGGTTCTCAAAAACACTGTAGTATACCATTGAAAAACACGGCCCTACTTCCACCATCCGGTGCCCGGTACCTGCCTTGAGCTTCTCGTACTTGCTATCAGCCTCCCAGAGCTCTCGCGACGCTTGCATCACCCGTCCTGCCGACATTCCTCCTCCTGAGCCACTGACTGCTCCTCCAGTTATCGCCTTCGTAGTCAGCACCGCAAGTGTAATCAGCGGAACAGCCTTTTCAATCCTCTCAATCAGCTCGTTCAGCAGCTCCATCACCTTCTCCCGCTCCTGCTTGTTCGCCGCTGTCTCGAGCCCTCCAATTCTTCCCTGGAACTTTCTCACGTCCGCCTTCAGCGTCCCTATCAAAACTTTCGTCGACTCCAGTGTCGAGTTTCCTCTCGCCGCCAGCAGCTCCACCATGTCCAGCGCTGGGGTTATGATTTGAATCTGTGTCTGCAAGCGCTGCTGTCCGTTGCGAAACGCCCGCTGTTCCGCTGCTGGAATGCGATCAATGAACGTCGCAAGTGATTTGATCGCATACCCGCTAGCAATTGATATTCCAGAACGAATAGCAAATGTCACCGCTTGACTTCCTGCCTAAACCTTCTGCTTAATACTCAAATCTTTCTTAATACGCATTCTACTCACCTTTGCAAGTAATTCTTCCATGTTGATTTTGGATTCTGCTAAGATTGCTTGTATTTGGTAAAGTGTAAAGATTGTTCAGCTTGTAATTGAAAGAGTGCAATATAAAAATTGTTTTCACCTTATGTAAGACTATCATGATCTCTATACTCGCTCATATCTCCATAATCCTACTCCATCAAGTTCCTTTTCTTCTTCGCTCTCAAAGTCCGTAGATTTATCATTTTCTGAGCATGTAAACGAGGTGTCTTCGCTCCTGACTCTAGCAAAACGAATCGCAGATCTGCTTGCTTCAGTCATATTGGAGTTTTTCAGGCTTCCCTCAGTCATAGTGGTGTTTTTTTGACTTGCCATATTGGAGCTTTTCAGACTTGTCATATTGGAGCTTGTCTGACTTGTCATGGAGCTTTTCAGTGTCTCAAGGCCCGCCTGTGCTTCAAAATGTATACACCATTCTATGGCGAAATACATGGCTTCATATAGGCTCGGATCCAGGTTGAAATAGCTCCAGATCTTGTTTTCGTCTTCAAGGCCAATGATCTGAACAAGCTGTCTGCCCGTATCACTCTCAACTCCTGCGAGCCCTGTTACTCCTAAAAGCTCTGTTATTTTCAGTGCTTCCATGTCTGCAAGCAGCTGGTTCTCTGATGGTTGGTCTACTGGTCTTATATTCGCCATATGTTGATACCTCATTGACGCTGCCGCTATGACTTGGCCAATCTTTAGCGGATCTGGCACCGTATTCTGGCTAAAGACGTGCTCAAGATCTTGAATCAATGGCTCCTTCGTGATCCCTTCTGGCGAAGCATATGTAAAGCTGGATATAACAGGCTCTAGAGATAATTTGACAGGTACTCCGCTAGACACGACTATAACTGATGTCTGTGATTTGAAAAAGCAAAGCCTTGATGTAGCAGGCATCATTGTTTGGCTCTTGTAATAGGGAAAATACAAGTTAGCAATGGCCTTTGAGAAATACATATACTCTGAATATTCTTACACAATATATTTGGCATACAACTGAAGAGTTGAATTTTAAACAGAGACAGGAGTTCCTCCGGGTGTCCCGTCACTAACTGTTGCTTGCTTACTCGCCAGTAACTCTGATAAAGCCTTGTTGTATGCAGCCAGTGCTTTATGAATTGAAGCTACTAACGGTTGTAAAGCTGCTATGCTGAGCTCTCTTATATCCTCCGGAGCGCTCTTCTCTACCGCTTCAACTCTCGTCAAACATTTCTTCAATTGTAACACAAGCTTTCCAATGGCAGGAGCATTATTGGGATCTCCAGATGTAAAGTTAATCCAAAAGTGCCTGAGAAACTCGATTGACGCAGAATGGCAGAGCTGAACATGAGCATGCACTTCTTCTTCAGCGAGCTTCTCTTCATTAGACCGATTACGAGAAGCTTCTTTCGATCGTAAATTAATGGTTTTTGTAATTTGCTTCTGTGCTTTCCGAATACTTTCGTGATGCAGTAAGCCAGGCTCTTGAAGATCCAAAGTTGGAGTCAAGTCAGACTTCATATATTGCACCGCTTCTTTGTTGGAAATTAACGGGCCTTCCGCCTCGGTCTGCGGAGCCGCCGATGCAAGTGAATTGCCTTTCTTAACATGTAGTTCTTTAAACAATGGCGTAGGTTCCATTTCCAGACCGGTAAGCTTCAACTCGTTTTCCAGATTACTCTCGTCAAAATCATGACGGCGCACCGTGTTGCTACCATATACCATCTTTTGGGCCAAATTGTTCATTGATCTTATAAGTGAAATGGAATTTGGCCCTTCAACGCCAGACCTCATTGTCATATCTGGGCGATTGCCTAGCCTTTGAGGGTCGCTTTCTTCATTGCCTTGAACATCTAAAAAGTATGGCACATCCAACTCATCAGCTTTCCGCTTGTTGGTGCCCTCGGTTTCAATCTGATCCACGTACTTGTCCAGCAGCACGTCCGTAGGATCGCTCGGCTTCTGTCTCTCGCCCTTGAGCCGTCGAAACAGTCTCGACAGAAAAAATCGAGCCCAGAACTCGCTTTCACTGATTTTGGGAACACACTCATCATACGCTCGCCGCACCAATGGGTATTGTTCAAAAATATCACTAATCTTCTCCCGAGAAACGCTCACGCTCACCTTATTGTCGCTGTTGGTAACTGGCTTGATTGTACTCAGCACGTTGTAGGGGCCTCTTTTTTGCGTGCTAGACAGAGCATGGGCTCGGAGCAAATGGACTCTAGTAGACCAGAATTCGTCGTATGGCAGTCCTCCAGCCATGACGGCTTCCTGAAACGTCCGAGTCAGCTCTTTATTCTCTTTCAGCAAACTTTGGTGCAACTGCAAATCTTGCAAGAGCTTTTTCGAATCAAGACTGAAGCTCAAAGCCGTTTTACTTTCCTTATCCTTCTCCCTCTCCCGCTGTTTGGCATGGGCAGCCTGCTCCTTTTCAGCTTCTTTTTCCTTCTCAGCAGCAGCCTCTCTTGTTCGCTTCACAATTGAATCTTGCAAGATATCTTTGACTTTAGTCATGACATCTCTGTCCGTAAACGTAAATAGGTATTGCTCTTCAGCACCACAGATCAGCTTCAGTCTACATTTCGCCGAAGTTGCTGGCGTAGCTTGCAAATCTACAAACAAACATTAGCAAGATCATCTTTGTACTCATCATGGAGTATTTACTTTGCACTTGGGACAGCTTGATCTTCATCACCGGTGGTTCAGATGTCGAACTTTGCCAGAAAAGCTCATCAATCTCTGGATCTATAGTCAAGTACCCATTGTTTTTCTTAAACACCGCAGGATTGACAGATGGTGCCATGGTTTAATCGTGAATATCCATCTATTTGTCAATATATGTCCATATATCTTTCAATATATATCCATTTTTCAATATATATTGTCTGGAGGTGAAATTTGTAGCAACAGCTAGTAATTATATCACGTGATTCGAACCATAAACTGCGCACGGATTACCAAGCACCTGGGCCACGCAGTACAAGCGACGTATGGCGCGGCCTGAGACTCTTTCACGCTCCACAAACAGCTCCAAACTTCTGACTCTTCTTCTCAGTCTAAAACTCGTCGCCGCCTCCGCTACCCGCCTACTTGCTACTATTACCACCCACGCATAGTAGTATAACCCTAACCCTTAAAGAGTAATACTGTGGTACAACCAGCATTAATAAACGAAAAAGATTTTATTTTCCCATTTCTTCCCTGCTCCTTCTACTCTCTTACTTTTAAAACTCAAACGAACAGTTGACTTTATTATTTTTATCAGTATTCAGGATCACCACAGTCTCCGACTAGAAGAAGAAAGATGAGTGAGCCTATTAGAAACGTCCGTATCAACAACTTGAAGGAAGCTCCTACTCCCCAGAATACCCCAGCCACCGCCAATTCCTCTTTTATTCAACGTGCTAGCGATGGCAAACCGTCAGTTCCTACTATCGACGAGGACGGTGGCGCTCCTACTCTAGCCAACAACTTGAACTTGATTTCCATGATTCAGGGCAAGCTGGGAAACCTGGTTGGCACTTCTTCCGGCTACATTGACAGCTTGCCTGAAATCGTCAAGGACCGACTTCGAGGACTGAAGGCCATTCAAGCTGAGCATATGGAACTAGAGGCCGAGCTGGAGGCTGAGATTTTAAAACTTGAAAAGAAGTGGCACGCCAAATACGAACCTCTATACAAGAAGCGAGCTCAAATCATCAAAGGAGAGCTCGAGCCCACGCCGGAGGAGATTGCAATTGGCAAGGAGATTGAGGAGGAGAATGAGTTTGACGAGGAGGAGGAGAACGAGAACCGAATTGAAGAGCTGGACGAGGAGGACGAGGAGGCCGAGGCTAAGCCCAAGGAGGATGAGAAGAAGGAAGAGACTGAGAAGCAGGATATCAAGGGTATTCCTGATTTCTGGTTGACTGCTTTCAAAAACCACCCAGTTGTCAATGAGATGCTTGGTGATCGCGATGATGAAGCTTTACACTATTTGACCGACGTGACTATGTCGTATCTTGAGCAGCCTGGATTCTCTCTTACGTTTGAATTTGCCGAAAACCCATTCTTCAACAACAAAACTTTGTCAAAAGTGTATTACTATGAGGACACGCCGGCTTACAAGGGCGAGTATACCTTTGACCACGCTGAGGGCACTGAAATCCAATGGAAGACACCTGAGCAGAATCTGACCGTGACTGTGTCGAAGCGCAAACAGAGAAACAAGCGAACGAATGCTACGAGAACAGTGGAGAAGACTGTTCCAGTCAAGTCGTTTTTCAGCTTTTTCTCTCCTCCTGACATTGAGGTTGAAGACGATGTTTCACACTCATCTGATGTTGAGGCTGACCACCAGGAGGGCGAGTCTATCAAGGAGATTATTCCAGTTGCTATTTCTTGGTACACTGGAGAGGCACTGTTAGAGGAAGACGAGGGAGAGTTTACTGATGAGGATGGTTATCCAGAAGATGACAATGATAGTGACGACGATGATGATGAGGAAGGTGCCATTAAATCTGGTGGAGGAGCTGCTGGTGGCGAAAACCCAGACTGCAGACAGCAATAATCTTGTATACTAGCAAATATATCATGATAGTTTTTTTTTTAAATATTTAAGCCGTTGATGAAGGTCAAGCTGGGGGAGCAGAGACAATAAGACAGTATATAAAGTACAGATCAAGACTATTCTTAACGAACTCCATTGAGATTCATATTCTAGCCAGTGAGTTTATAACTGAATAGCGAATATTCTTGTGGAATTGGTCTATCTGTTAGGACTAAGACGAGGACGTTAGAACGTTAGAACAAACATACAAACAAAAATAAGAACAAAAATACAAACATATATACAAACTTTAGACGTTAAGACTAGAACGCAATAACGTTAGAACGTAGGATGAGGTAGACGCTAACAAATTTAGAGATCTGAAGCCATTCAAGCCCTAACAAATTGCAGGAATCTGTCGAAATTAACAGTAACTTGTGCTCTCAATACCTCAAAGATTCAATACCTCAAAGATTCAATCACTTCAAACTATCACCAACTCTCATCTCCTTCCTCCACCCTCCATCTCCTCCAGTCACAAAATCACATTCTTTCCAGCCTTTGTTTAGTTTTTCACTTATGCATGAGCCCTGATATCACAAAGAATCTCAATCAAATATCTTTATAAATTAACATACCCGCCTACAATCGCCTAGTAATATCCTTATAAGTTTGATTAGCCCAGCGCTAAACTTGCAACATTCCACTGTTGCTACTACTGTTGCCGGCCCTGCTGCTGCTTCTGTAGTCCTCCTTTACTCTAATTTTTTTCTCTCTCCTTCTAATTTATAATTGCCTTCCTACTCTCCAATCTTTCTTCCTCCTACTCTCACACCGCTACCTCTCTCAAACCGTCTTATTTCATGGAAACGCCAGAAGAACCCAATATACGTTCATATACAAGTGGTAATAGGAACAAAAATGCAAAGTTTTCACGCCCTGTAATGAATGGCTTCGCTTCCTCGAACAAATTGGCCTCCACGACCTCGTCAAAGAGCTCTCGTGGCATTCCTGCCCAACCTTCTCAGGAAACCTCGTTGAAATCTTTGGAAACCTTTGTGAAACCTTTGGAAACCTCTGTGAAACCTTTGGAACCCGCTGTGAAACCTTTGGAATCCTCCAAGGACGCCAATCCTTCGTACAAGGCTTCTGCTACCATTTCGCTTGCCAAAATTGCAATTGTCCTTATCGCCCAGCTCCCCTTGAGAGCCGCCTATCCTCTGACCTACCTCATGGCTGAAAAACAACCGCTCCCCGTCGAATCTGACGACTCCAGCTTCTGGATCAACATGAGCATCTCCGTCGCTCTCGTCTTGCTGGGCGGTGTCTTTGCCGGTCTCACCCTGGGCCTCATGGGCCAGGACGAAGTCTACTTGCAAGTTATTCTCCAGTCTGGCGACGAAAAGGAGCGTAAGGCCGCTGCCAAAGTCCTCGCCCTCCTCAAGAAAGGCAAGCACTGGGTTTTGGTCACCCTGCTGCTCAGCAATGTCATCACCAACGAGTCCCTCCCTATCGTCCTTGACAGATGCCTCGGCGGCGGTTGGCCAGCTGTCGTCTCCAGTACTATCGCCATTGTCATCTTTGGAGAAATCATTCCCCAAAGTGCTTCTGTCAGATACGGCCTCGCAATTGGCGCTACCTTTGCACCTTTTGTCATCATGCTCATGTATATCATGTATCCCGTAGCCTACCCTATCGCTATGCTTCTGGACTACATCTTGGGTGAAGACCACGGTACTATGTACAAACGTGCTGGGCTGAAAACTTTAGTTGGTCTGCACAAAACAATGGGCGTCGAGCGTCTTAGCGAAGACGAAGTCACCATCATCTCCGCCGTGCTAGACCTCAAAGACAAGCCTGTGGCTCTCGTCATGACTCCTCTCCAAGATGTCTTCACCATGAGCAGCGACCGCGTTCTGGACGAAAACACTATCGAAGAAATTTTGCATGCTGGTTTTAACAGAATCCCAATTCACGTCCCCGGCGAGCCTACCAACTTCATTGGAATGCTGCTTGTCCGAACGCTAATCACCTATGATCCTGAAGACGCTTTCCCAATCTCGTCTTTCCCTCTCGCTACTCTTCCTGAAACCAGTCCTGATACTTCGTGTTTGAACATCCTCAACTACTTCCAAGAGGGTAAGAGCCATATGGTCGTGGTCTCAAAGAGCCCCGGCGCGCCAGAGGGTGCCCTGGGTGTCTTGACTTTGGAGGACGTCATTGAAGAGCTCATTGGTGAAGAAATCATTGATGAGTCCGATGTTTACGTTGACGTCCACAAAGCCATCAAGCGAAACGAGCCTGGTCCTGTCAAACGCTTCAACATGCATACTTCTTTCCCTCCTCGCAACTCCCTTGGTTTGGACAATAGCTGTACCGTTCGTTCTGCTCAAGAGTTTGGCGACTTCATCAAGCCCAAACTCAATCCATTGAACAAAGCGTCCAATCCGAAACAGACCACCAACACCAAAGTAACCATCAAGCCTGCCGCTTCTGCTAAGCCCATTAGCCAAATCCTCCCTTCTCCCGCTGGTATTGAAAGTACCATCCATCGAACTGAGCAAGGTGCCGTTGACGACTCTCTCTTGCTATCTGACCAGGAACAAAACATCGACATTGAGCCGGAGTTTTATAGTTATCGCACTGGAGGAATAATTGAGTCTGTCGTCAATATTCAAGGAGTGTCTAAAACGATCATTGAAGACACAGAATCCCAAAGAGGCCATATGAATAGTAATAGTCGGTCTTCTGTATCATCTGGAGAAGCTGCACCATTGTTAGAGCAGGGAAAGTCAAATGAAAACTATACCAGTGGCTAATAATTCTCTTTGGTTTGGCCATGTTTCCGTTCTTTGAGTTTGTGTTCTTTTCTGCCATATTAATTTATATTCTCTCATAAATTCCATGCCCATTTAATAGTAGATGTAAGATGTTTATCCAATCAATAGATGATCCAGATATTCTGTCTTAGCCATGTTGATGGTCTTACTGGTTTTATTGCTGCTGCTATTGGTCTTGCTGCTATTGGTCTTGCTGCTATTGGTCTTGCTGCTCTTGGTCTTGCTGCTCTTGGTCTTGCTGCTCTTGGTTTTACTGATGCTGCTGCTGTTACTACTACTACTACTACTACTGCCATTGCTTCTACTGCCATTGCTCCTACTACTATTGCCCCTACTACTACTACCACTACTACTACTTCTCCCATTCCCTATCACGCACTTTCTCGCTTAATGACCTCCATTACCGTATTCCGTTCCTGGGGTCTATGCCCTTACACCCCAAATTGTGGCTGCCGCCCAGAATTGAACCTTTGTGGCTGACTCAGCTTGGCGTAACTCTCATTATCTCACGTGATTCAATGAGGCTCAACCCTCGCACATCAAAATTACCGTTGAGCAGCCTGTTGCTAAAGCCACACTGTTGGTTATCACGTGACTCATTTACAACCGTATTCGTGGCTTGGTTAACCGCCGTACGGCTTTAGTCTCGAGCATTTGTACCTGGCATTATGTAAAGACACGTGATATTGCGTAGAAAACGGTTTAAAAAGTTAATTTCAAAGGGTCCTTAACCGGTTCCAGCCATAGAGCGCTTAGCCTCATACGTCCGTGGCTTGAAAATAAAGTCCGATACTTCTTCTAATCATCATCCTCCATTGCGTGATTTGGTATTCCAAAAGTTTTCATTGGGAGACCAAACTAAGTTTATAAATGAATCAGTTTGAAGCTTTAAATACCTTTGACATTCTCTCAAAAACTTTTTCTTCTTCTCCTACGCTTCAGGCTCATAACTTGTCTACTCTTATACCACCAGAACTCATCATGTCTAACCCACCCCACGGAGGTGTCCTTAAGGACCTGCTAGCTAGAGACGCTCCCATCAGAGACGAACTCTTCAAGGAATCTGAAACTCTCAAAGACCTTACGCTCACTGAACGTCAATTATGCGATCTGGAGCTCATCATCTCCGGTGGCTTCTCTCCTCTCGAAGGCTTCCTCAATGAAAAGGACTATAACGGAGTCGTAGAAAACTTGCGTCTCGCTGACGGCACGCTCTTCTCGATCCCCATCAACTTGGACGTTTCCAAAGAACAAGTCGAGCAGCTCGAGCTCAAGCCCGGCGCCAGAATCACCCTTCGTGACTTTAGAGACGACGCCGCCTTGGCCATTCTCACCGTCGACGACGTCTACAGACCCGACAAGGAAAAGGAAGCCAAACTCGTCTTCAGAGGCGACCCCGAGCATCCTGCTGTCGTTTACCTCAACACCCAAGTGAAGGAGTTCTATGTCGGTGGTAAGCTCCAGGCCATTAGCAGACTCAATCATTACGATTACGTCGGTCTTAGATACACTCCTGCTGAGCTCAGATCCCAATTCGCAAAGCTCGGCTGGAGAAGAGTCGTTGCTTTCCAGACCAGAAACCCCATGCACAGAGCTCACCGTGAGCTGACCGTCAGAGCTGCTCATTCGAGACAAGCCAATGTGCTCATTCATCCTGTCGTTGGCCTTACCAAGCCTGGTGATATCGACCATTTCACTCGTGTCAGAGTTTACCAAGCTATTCTTCCCAGATACCCCAATGGAATGGCCCTGCTTTCTTTGCTTCCCTTGGCCATGCGTATGGCCGGTGATAGAGAAGCTGTTTGGCACGCCATCATTAGAAAGAACCACGGTGCTACTCACTTCATTGTTGGTCGTGATCATGCTGGTCCTGGTAAGAACTCCAAGGGTGAAGAATTCTACGGTCCTTATGATGCTCAAGTCTTGGTCGAAAAGTACAGAGATGAGTTGGGTATTGAAGTCGTTCCCTTCCAAATGATGACCTATCTTCCCGATGCTGATGAGTATGCTCCCAAGGATGAAGTTCCTGAAGGAACCAAGACTCTTGATATTTCTGGTACTGAGCTTAGAAAGCGTCTCAAGCTGGGCCTTCCCATTCCTGAATGGTTCTCTTATCCCGAAGTTGTGAAGGTTCTCCGTGAATCTCATCCTCCAAGAGTCAGTCAAGGTTTCACTGTTTTCCTTACTGGATACTACAACTCTGGTAAGGACGCCATTGCCCGTGCATTGCAAGTTACCCTCAATCAACAAGGAGGCCGTCCCATCTCCCTTCTTCTTGGTGAAACTGTTCGTTCTGAGCTTTCTTCTGAGCTCGGATTTTCTCGCGAAGACAGACATAAGAACATTCAACGCATTGCTTACGTTGCTGCTGAACTCACTCGTTCTGGTGCTGGTGTCATTGCTGCTCCTATCGCTCCTTACAATGATTCTCGTGTGCAAGCCCATAAGACCATTGGAGACAACTTCTTCCTTGTTCACGTTGCCACTCCTCTTGAATATGCCGAGAAGACTGATCGTAAGGGTGTTTACAAGAAGGCCAGAAACGGAGAGATTAAGGGTTTCACTGGTGTTGATGATGTCTACGAAGCTCCTGAAAAGGCTGATATTACTGTTGATTTGACCAAGACTGATGTTAGAACCAGTGTTCACGAAATTGTGTTGCTATTGGAAGCTAAGGGATTCTTTGGTAATTAGAATGATGAAAAATATATATAACTAGACGATTCAAGAGATTTCGTCTGGCAATCGTTTATATGCAGTTTAATGAATTGATAATGAAATTTTAGTATTCTTTTTGGAGATTTAATTCAAAATAGCTGAAGTTGTGATTTCGTATTCCCTTTTAGTCCAGACGTAAATACATTCATAAAATTATATACAATATTAAACCCTTGGGAAGAAAATGGCCAAACTGTTTTTTATTAGAGATTATTCAAACATCTCTCGAACATATCGGTATCCTGTGTCACTTGGATCAACCAACTTCAGTCCTAAAAGCACCACATTTTTCAGCTCCTCAGTCAAAAATTCAGGATTCTCAATGCCAATTCTGGGTAATACAGAGTCTAAATATCTCAAAAAAGCATCTTTGTGACCACTTTTCACGATAAGAGCACTAAAGCCGGCAAAAAACTCAGAGTCAATCTCGACGTTTCTATGTATCAACCACCAAAGCTGGAAAAACCTGTTCCACGAGTTGTCGTTGGCAAAAGCAGAAAGCGACAGCATGAGAAAGTTTTGATCAAAGAGGTTGCTTTTGAGCAAAAATCCATACAAAGATAGGGTATGTAGTGAAAATGATTTTGGACGGCAAATTATTGGCTCACCTGTTGTCGAATCTAACAATGGTTCAGGATTTTTCAATGCAGAAGTAAATGTAAATTGGGGTTGTGCCATCATCATCCAGTACAGAGACTTGTAGATTGCTGGAGTGATGGGAAAACCTTGAGGACGTAAAACGTCTCTCAGTAGATAGTATGCATGCTTTGCCTTTTTCATTCCAGCAGTGTGCTGAGATCTGCCTGATTCGTCATATTGTGTAGAAAATGTTATGGTTTGAATAACATGTTCAATATCCAGAATGTCCACAGGATATCCTGAAGCTTGCTGGTTAACCAAGAGCTCTTCTAAATGAGAAAGCGTGAAAACTTTTGGGTTTAAAGTGTGAGCTTGAATGAAAAATTGTAATCTTAGCCGATAATCTTGTGCTGTGGGGTCTTTAGGAAATGATGAAATAAATGATTGAACCACATCACTTTGGACCGTAATGGCCTCAGTAAGTGACTTGATGTGATTGATATGAGCTTTCACGACCAGTTCAGAATTGTGGTTTTGCTTGTGCAAAGCTACTGCTTTTTGAAAATCACCGGAACTACATGCGTTTTCCATTTCTCTCATACTACTGAAAGCAGTTCCAAAATCAGAGTCTGAAGGAGCAGAGTGAAAGTCCATCAATCTAGGTGAGTTCCATGTCGAAAACGATCTTACCATAGTGTGTATGCTTCTGAAAGCACCGTTTGGAGATGAAAATGAACTGTCTTCATTATTAGATGAGCTTTCTGCTCTTTGCCTTCTACGTTCCTCAATGAGGGCCTTTCTGTCTTCGGCCCATACAAACTCCAAATCAAGCTCCTTTCTCTTTTCTGGGGTCATCAAATGAACTAAAAGCCCATCTATTTTGGTATCGAGAACGACCCAGCTATTTGTGAACTTGCCAACTTCAGCATCATAATCGAAAGTTTCATCCGCATTGGCCATTTTCTTTGCCTTCTTCTTCAATCTTCGTTGCTGAACTCTGAGGAAGCCACTCGTATGAACTCCTTCTTTTTTCGGAATCACTTTGTAGTTATGCTTCAGGAATGTAATAAGACTAGCAGTACCGCGACCAACGTGAAGGTCTGTGTTGCCTGTTGCAAGAATGAGAATAGCATTAGGACCAAATATGGTGACTTCTGATCTATTTCTGAGGTCAATCAGTTTGACATCCGTGAACCCCAGTGACTTGACCATTTCAGTCACAATAGGCTCCAGCTCTTTGGGGGCATCAGAAGGAATTGCAGGAATGGGCTCGTTCAACAGCGGATTCAGCTTTGTGTAGGACTGGTTGGCTCTCAAGTACCACGGAGTGCTGCTTTCTGGTGTATCCTCAGTCTTGGTGTCTTTTTCTTCTTTGGCCTCAGCAGAATCACGCCCATTTGAATAGTTCCTTGATACGAAACCAAGAGCATTTCTACTCAAGTAGAGGTTTGACAGCCGTTTCGAGACCTGTCTAGTCAGCCCAACTCTACTTCTCATCATCTTTTTCCTAGTTCTAGTAGCTATTCACAAAGGCCTTCACCAAACTATGGCCCTTCCAGGTGGTGTAAGTAATGAAATGAATCCTGAGAAATTTTTTGAAAGGCTCATGACCCAAAGTAAAACAGACAGAAAAATCAAATGGACCACTTAACGTCATGGCAGGGTAACTACGTGAGGCTGAAACTTTTTTGGTCCCAAAGACTTCATTTAGCCTAGAGACTTTTCACAATGTGCATCATATTGACAGTTCTATAAAGCATTTATAACCAAAAGAATCTCAGTGAGATAATAGCTCCAGCATACCTTCAATCTTCTGGCCATCTTTGGCTACAGAAATCTCCTTATTCAACATGGTATCGAGCTCATTCAACTTGGATTGCAAGACGGCAGAACGCTCAAATAATGGTCCATACATTTCCATAGCACAAGCCAAATAGTCAGCCACTGTAGCTAAAGATCTGTAGTCTCTGACTGACTTGATCAAAAACTTGAACAAATCTTCAATGGAACTCTCATCTCTTCCTGCAAGCGCAATGCGAACCTTACCACGCTTCTTCAGCTCGTCTAATACCATGATACGCAGAGGAATATCAATGCTGGGTTGCAGAACAGAATCAAGAGCATCGCTCCAACGGAACTGTTTGATTAGTCTTTCCCACAGAGGGAGCTTCTTTTTCGACTTGTTTGTGTCTGCAATAACACGATGTTCCAGCTCTCCGTGGTAATCAAGACCTTTCATTAATCTCTTAGCGTTGCCAGATCGCTCCTTCTTTACGCCTTGGGCGACCCGAGGCTCAGACTTTCGAGTTCTGATAGAGAGTAGGCCAGACGTCAATCCACTAACAAAATGCTTATGGTCAGGAGAGATGCCAGTGCTAAGAACTCCCCCACCATATTTCCAGCCAAACTTGACATCCCATTTGCCAGACGAGTAGTCAAACACCTTGACGTGACCGTCTAATGAACCAGCTAATAAGCCCTTCTCTCCTCCATCTGCGAGAGCAGTTACTGTCTTTTGGAAATTAGAAAGGGTCTTGATGGTTTTACCAGCAGTGAGATCCCAGACTTTAACCGTGGGTCCGCCCGAAGTGACAAGCGTTGTTGGATTGAGAGCCACAATATTTTCCACTGGTGCTCCTTGATCATGCTTTGAAATAGGTCCTTGAGAAGCAGGTGCTCTGGTATCATATAGTCTTACAATACTGTCATAACAGCCGGTAGCGATCAAGTTTGAATCGGGCACAAAGCAGCCAGACCTGATATAATCTGTGTGGTCGTCGAACTCAACGAGAGGAGAGGACGATGTGATATCCCATAATCTGGCGACCTTGTCGTCGGATGCTGAGAGCAGGGTGGTTAAGCTGGTAGGATGGAACTTTGTAACGTGTGTAGGATGTTGTGTAGGTTGTAGAGTTACCAAGATAGTTCTCGAGTTTGCGTCAAACACCTGGATTAAGCCAGTAGCATCACCGGCCACGAGCAGCTTACCGTCAGATCTGAACTCGCCGCTATATACTGTGTCTGTGAATCTGGCGATAGTGCGCACTACCTGTCTAGTTTTCGCTGAGAAGATTTGGACTCTTGTGCTGCTGGTCACTGCGAAGTCGTGTGGGCTATTTGGGTTGAAATGAATATGGTTGATGGCATTGTTTTCTTTGATTAGCAGAGGATTCTTGAAGCCTCTCCAGTACTTTTGCTCCGGCGTCAGATTGGCTGGGTTTGTGACATTTCGGGCAGCCTGGACTCGCTGAAATGGTGCTGACATTTTGATCTAATGATATGGTAAAAGAGTAAGATTTTGTCTGAAAAATAAAAATTTTATTAACTCCCAAATTAACATGAAAATTATGAATTGGGTATATCACAAAAGCACTACATTTTAGGTATATTACAAAAACGTCTAAAGCTAATAACTCTGAATAACTGAATATCAATAACTCTGAATATCTGAATATCAATAACTCTGAATATCTGAATATTAATAACACTCAATATCATTAACACTCATTAACACTCATTAACACTCAATATCTCAATCATTATCTCTAAATCATTTATCCATCACCAGCAACTTTAAACCATTCTGCCAAACAGTTTTCTCTTCGTAAACCTCCAGTTTCTGCTACCAAACCAGGACGACAGCCTTTACACTTTGGCGAAGAATGACAGTTGAAAAACGGAATGTGATTGTATCCAATGTCTCTGAAAAAATGAATTCTTGACTTGTCCGTCATAAGAGCCAGAGCCAGACTGTGAACAGGAGCATCACCCCAACGCTCGTAGAAGAATCCCCCAGCACTGTCTAAATGATTAAAATACTCAGTGTATTCCTTGGACCTGAAGAAATCCAGTCGTCCTATTTCAAAGTTGGACCAGAAGTGGCAGGTGGAGTAGCCACTGGTAATGTCATTGTGGTTGGAACGGCTGTTCTGGAGAACCCAAGCTCTGGAGGAGTTGGGATGCAGATAGTCGGGGTGCTTTTCAAAGAAGTCAATCGTCGTGGGCCAGAGGCTTCGCACGCTCTGTGGAGAGTCGTACAAGTTGATGTTGAAGCCATAGTCCTTATCATTGTCCTCCATGTATGCAAAGACATCGTAGTCGATATCACAAAAGTACTGGGTTTTAGGCTCTACTCGCCAGTACCAGTCAAAGTCTTTCATGGCGGGATCGTTGAAGAAGATTCCAGAGTTCCATCTGCACATTTTGTGATAGGACTTGGTCGTGGCGTACTGGACATTGTCTACATCTTGCATGATTTGCATCAAGTCTTCGGACTTTTTCATGTCAATCCACGAAGGAGCTTCCCAGTCCTGGGACGAGACCTTGACGAAGGTGACAGTTGAAGGTTTTGCGAGCTCGGTAGTGACCTCTTTGAACTCGTCTGAAAAGTCCTTGTCGTTGAAGAATATCCACGGGTACTTGAATTTTCTATTGAACTTTTCTTCAATCTGCTGCATGGTACCAATCAAGTCGTTGAGTTCTTCGTTTCGGACGAGCGAGATCAGAGCAGCGCGGACCCGTCTGGCGTCTCCTTCTCGAACCAAGGGAGTTTTGCTTTTGGGTTCAAAGTCAGATTTTGTCCAGGAGTCTTTTGGAGGGCTTAGATCGACCAGTTCATGCTCGGTTAGCTTGTCGTTGATGAAGACTTTCTGGGTGGTGTTTTCGTAAGAAAAGCCTATGATTTCCTTGAGCGTTGGTCTAGACGTGGGGTCTAGCGATGGTTTTTGTTTTGGAAAAGTCAAGACGCTTGCACCCTTTCTGATGCCGGATTTGAGGGTTTCTGACAGCGAGCCTTTGTATTGAGCAAAGGTTTGTTTCATGGACTCGAGGGATTGGCCTCTGTACATTGCGTTAGCCACCAGGTAGAGCGAGAGCAGAGTGCTAATAATGACTGTGGCAATGGCCAGTCTATAAGCATTGGACCTAAATAACATGATTTGGAGATTTGGATGATCTGGATGATTTGGAAGGGGATCTGGGAAAGATCTGGGGAATTGGAGATCTTGGACTGGAGTAGTACTGTTAGAAGGAAAGAAAAATGGGGGTAGAGTTGAGATAAAAGATTTCAGGATCTAAGGCTGAGTTCAAGTGGCTGTAGAAGTTGAGTTATACGAGTTAGGGGAATGAGAATAGGAATAAACAGGAAGAATAAGAATAAGAATAAGAACAAGAATAAGAACAAGAATAAGAACAGGAACAGGAACAAACAGGAACAAGAATAAGGAACAAATCAACAGAACTCGAAGCTGAATATCAAGCTGACCTGAGCAATAGCTGGAGTAAACCTTAAACAGTCTCGGTACTAAATTCACACTTGTAATTTCCTTTCTAGAAAGTACAGCAGCTTTTGCTAACATGTCTAAAACATGTTTGAAAGCTCGTCAAGCAAATCTTCAAGCTACAAATACTCAAGCCTTCAATATAAAAACCTCAATATAAAAACCTCGATATAAAAACTTCAATATACAAACTTCAATCTACTCACAATCAACTATTAAACTCAATTGACTACAATCACTCAATTCTCTTAATTCATAACTTCATTGTTTAAGGATTTACATACTAAGTACCTTTCTCATCAAAAAAATAGCAAAAACATAAAACACACACATCATAATAAAATACAATAACAAACTGTGTAAAGGTCCTCCCGTGCAAAGATAATAAATAGGACTGAAAAATAAATAAAAAATTAGATTTCACAGGAGAACTTCACTTCATAATGTTTAGTAGGACCCTCTATAGTAACGGCCATCCTCAAGCTCTTCTGTAACATTCTCAACAACCTCATCGTCATCACCGTCCTCCTCAACTAATTCAATGGCAGCATACTTAATCATGTCCCATCGATTCCAGAAGGCAGCAGACGATTCAATGTCATCGCAGTCCAAAAGATCTTGAAGAAAGTATTTGGTGTTCATCAGTCGCTTCTTAAGATTAAGCAACCGAACACTATCAGGCTGCTCAGAAGGTGCTAAGCATAATGTGTTGTTTTGAGTATTCATACCGCAGGCTTTGGCAGACATATACTGCGGCTCCGAGTACGAGTATGGCGTCATCGGACCCTGCGAGTCGTTCGTAGACGAATAAGCATCGTCGTCCTCGTCCTCGTCAAGGCTGCTCGGCGTGTCCGGTACCTCAATCTCCGGAGCCTTCTGGTACAAAGAGTGCCGTCTCACAACGGGGCGCTGGACCTCCTCGTTGTACATCTCGTCCTCAGCATTCGACGTCGTGCAGCAGTATTGCGCCCACACCTCGTCAATGGACGATACCAGATACTCAAAGCACCGCGAGCGTGCCACAAGATCCTTCTGCGGAACAGACGTGCTTCGTCGCTTCCGGTGGAGGGTCGAGCCGCGCCTAAGTGAAGCAATTTTCATGCTGTTTTGTCTCACTTTGGAGATGCGGCGCGAGTCGTCACCGTCGCTGTCCGAAAAGAAGTCAACGACGCGAGCATCAAACTCAGACGTGTGTGGTGGAGAGAGAGGACTCACAAAGAGACCGCGCGCAGTAGGCTGGAGCGGTTGGGCGTGAAGGGGGTGGGCATGTTTAAGATTAGGATTAATGGCATGATTGTGGTAGCGCAGGTGGGAAGAAGCAGGTCCTGACGGAGTCAGGTCGGCGTCGCTGTCCTCGGAGTCGCTGGCGTCGGCCAGGCAGCGCTGTTTTTTGGTGGTAGCCGCATAGTCGCAAGTATCATTAGTAGGAAGCCTGCTTCTCTTTAACAGTGATGGTTTGTGTGGAAGGGTGACTGACTCCATATTGGTTAGGGAGCTGGCAGAATAAATGGGCGACATTTAGAAATATATTCAAGGGTGAAACTGGTGGGAGTGTAAACAAATATGTTTGGGGCAAGGGTGGGTGTTTAAGAGCAAGATGATTGGATGGGACAAGATTTTTCTAGAAAAAAACAAAATTTTGGGTGTGTTTCTGTGGCAACTAAAACAAATTAGGTGGCAAAAAGACAACGGAAGGAGCTTTTCAAGGGAGACAGAGGCGGGTTTTGCAGATGACAAGAGGCCAACAAAAGGACGCGGGAGAGTTGGGAGTGAGATTATATGAAAGCTTTACTACTGAAGCTGGAGAAGCGTAGGAGATAGAAGGAAGAAGATGGTGGTGTAAAAAAATGCTGGTAGAGGTATCTCTAAATATGATTGGTTTGAAAGTGGTGAAAATAGAGAAAAAAAAAATTAAATAAAAAAAATTTGAAAAAAAAAAAAAAAAAAAAAAAAGCGTTACTGTGAGGATGGAACTTTTATCTTGTAAGTGGATAATTGCTGTGCTGGTCTTTCAAATTTAAATGAGTAAGCAAAGGCTTGGAGGTAAAAGGGCGAGGGTTAGGTCAAATTTACAAGTGAAAATAGGAAAAAGGAGTAAAAATACGACAGATTTTTGTTTATAAATAGTGTTGTTGGAGCAACAATAGTTGCCCTTGCCCTGATATAACAAGCTGTTTGATTTGATAGATAACCTAACCCGTGGTATAAATGAGGTTGTTTTTATGCATTTGTGATATTCACAAGTCGGGTGTGGTATTCGGGTTAGGTTTTGATTAAATGGGATACGACACTGGTTAATTTAGGGACAAGGGTGAGTTCTGGGGATCTGGGGGGTTTAGTTCTGGGGAGAGTTGGGAGGTGGTTCTGGGACTGTTTTGGGAGGTGATTCTGGGACTGTTTTGGGTGGTGATTCTGGAACTGTTTTAGGTAGCGGTTCTATGTAGCGGTTGTGCAGGTAGCTGAGATTAATACTGAAAGTGGAATGTTGATGGTTGTTCCAGATATCACAACGGTCATCTCAGGAAATGGCTTAGGAATTGCTATGGAATTGCTGTGGAATTGCTGTGGAATGGCTGTGGAATGGCTATGGAAAATGTCTTGAACTGAGTTTACGTAGGGGTGCTAGAGGTGCTATAGGTACTATGAGTACTAGGTACTAGGTGCTAGAGGTGCTCAGTAATTTAGGTTTATTTTTTAGGTTTATTTGGCAGATTACGTGGTATTCAGGTTCGCTGTCTAATTAGCGACTCGTTGTTTAATTTGATACTTTTGTTGCTGTGTGCTAATCTCGTTACTGACGTTGCTGCTAAACTCTGGCAGGAAATCTTCAGTTCGTTGTATAGTAATTGGGCGTTTGTCTGATTTGGGAACTTGTGATTTGACGAATGTCCTGATATTAAGATGAAATCATGCAAATTTGATAATGAAATATGCTTAAATTAATGGGCATTATCAATATTTATCAATATCTATCAGTTGTAGCATTGGACTTGAACCACGCGATATGAATGCTGTTGACGGAGGTTGGTTTTAATTGCTTTGGCATTTATGTCCACGGCTGCGGTCCGAAAGTTTGAACGGTCCCGGAAACATATCTGGGGAATGGACTTGCGAATGGGAGGCATAATATTAATGCTGATAAAAATAATAAAGCCAAAATAACTCGACACATTCAATTTAAGAAATTGATTAGTACCTCGGAAGAATTTTATATTAATATTGTTCCAAAAGGGAAGTCAATATCACAAGTGTTAATTACCGTAATCACAAGTTGAAATAGCTCAAAACGGCTGATCAAAAACCTCGAATATATTGTTATATTTCAGATATTAAATTAGTCCTGATGGGTTGTATAATTCTCGCTTAGAATATCCAATTAGTCCCGATGGGTAGTACAATTCTCGTTTAGAATATCAAGTTAGGCCCGATGGTTTAGTGGTATAATTCTCGCTTAGGGTTTTCTAAGCACATTTGCGAGAGGTCCCGGGTTCAATTCCCGGTTGGGCCCAATTTTTTATTCTCAAGAATTTTCACTACAAGTGTGATTTTCAGTACCTCATCAAAACTCTCGCTTGTCCTTTTTATACCGTTTTTTTTTTTTTTTTCATATTGTTTCCCGCTTAGTATACTCTTTTTAGCGCTTGCTATCCTTTAACTCTTATACTCCCGCTTGCTATTTACCTATATGACAACTAATTCCGAAATCCATGTGCACAAAGTTGAGTAAGGGGAAAATTTCTTTTAACTCTAAAAATATTTTCTAGTCAAATTCTTCGGATGAACACAAAAGGTCTCCTACTGAAGTAAATCCAAATTTGGCTCAGAACGCATATTGTTGCCTGCTTGGGCCAGCACCGATGATAGCTGTGTAATCTACCGAGAAACTTGATCGGGATGGAAGCTTTTTTTTAGAATTTTTTTGCTTTTTATGTGGGTTTAGATCACTTTAGATTTGTCAGGGATGAAAATGTGAAGATGAATATGACGGAGAATTCAGCGTCCAATAGTATACATACATGGATCAGAGCCTTAAATTTCCCTGATTGCCGTGGCTGCTACCAGCATTAGAACACCGAGGTGAATTCTTTAAAGTATCTATACCGCCAATACTTCCTTGCATGCCCTTCATTCTAAATGATTCTAATCGAAGCCCTTACCACCTGCCAAAACATGGAATCGCCTAGTCATATCATGTTTCCGTGTTGAGACTAAAATACGGATATTCTCTGCGAGCCTCGACCTGCCCCTTTCCATGGATGCCGCAATGCAGACTTGAGCTAATTCGCGCGCGGTACACCATAGTGTGGATATCTTCGCATTGATTGGATAGCATCGTCATAGCTGCTGCTCTGTCGCGGTGCTGTCCTCCACACTTTAGTCCTTCTTTTGCATCCAGTAGTACACTTTTCAAACTTCCAGATCTCTTTCTTTAAACGCAACTCGCTCTTGCTAGTATAGTGGAGCTAAACCTAAATGCGTTAAGCCTTCACAAGCTTAATTTTAGGCAATCCAACATCATCACTGTTGACAATTGAGCTAATCCCTTTTCTTTTTATCAATTTAGGCCATGCACAAGTCTCCTTTTCACACTGAGCAAAAAGCTTCTAGCTCTACGCAAGTTTATCGCAGTATTCCTTTATGGAAGCTTGTCAGAGTCACACTTATCATCATAGCCCACTCAGCAACCTGAAGCTCCAGACTCATTCGGGTGTTGTACAACCTTGGATAGATCATCCAAAATCTCAACTTCTAACTCCGATGACCTACAGTCGACAACTGTTACAGAAAAGAAGACTTCTAGGTGGCGTACCTGTCTTGTATGAAAATCAGCAACATATACTCAGTACTGTCTACCACACGCACCGTGTTCATGATCACGAACAACATCGCCTCAAGTGTCTTGGAGATACCACTTGAAACCTGTTATTTCTACAGTAGTTACTTTTTGTGAAAGCATTTGGTCCAACTCCTACTCAGTTCAACTCCTATCTAGTTGCATTTCATGTCCCGCGGTTATCTCGCATACATTTAACAAAGATTTAACAGAAGTAACAAAAATTGACAGAAATGACAAATATTCATCAGAAATAACAAAAAATTGACAGAAATAACAAATATTCACCAGATATAGACAAAGATTTAACAGGGTAGAAATACTGAACAAAGATTTAATAGTGCCAGAAATAGAAAGAGACTGAACAAAGACTTTTGTGAAACTTCAGGAACATTACATCATAATTTGTCTTTTCTCATTACAGCCTGCATATTACATGTACATGTCAATAGAATGAGTGAGCCAGCTTTTCATGCACCGGTCAAGATGTAAGATCTGCCGAAATTTTTCAACGCAAAGATTGTGACGAGCTCCACTCTTTGAATGGCTCGAAAATATCTAGAATAAGTGATACCAGTTTTCTTTTTGCAGTGTCATCTACATGTGTTGACTCGCGATTACCATAAAAATGTCCGCTGGAAAGATTCACTAAAGAGACAAAAAGAAATTAAGATTATAGTTTTAACGTGTTTTTATCAAGATGCGTATTGACGGAAGCCAAACCTAAATTTGACAAAAATGGAATTTGAAAAAATAAATATAAATACCATATACGCTAAATTAGGAAACCTAGTTGAATAGAATTTCTTTCTCACTTTTTTGTTTGACTAGTTCTCGTATCTCGTTCAAGTAGCAGCGCCTTCTCAAAGAGAACGGGATATTCCATTAAAACAGAATCAGTACCGATGAGTTGCACTCTATAGGACTAGCCTAATCCTTGAAGATGTAGTTGGAAACATGAGCGATGACAGTAGCTAGAGGTTCTTGAGGCTTTGTTTGAATGATCGAGCGATTGATTCTGGAAGCATCCTACAATAGGCACATGCTATCAATCAATTAATGTAACATCCCCACTCATTGCCGCTCCCATCAATGAAGCACAAAAATGAACCATGACCACACCTCCAACCTTCCGTGGCAAATGCACAAAGATAATAACATTTTCAAACAGTGAAAACGTTATGAAAAAATTTTATGCTTGCTCTAGATTGAGTCGCGATCCTGGTCATCTCCTGGGCAGTTGAAATGCAGTGCCAAAAGTTACTTTTTTGTGGTAACATGAGCGAAAAAGATGCAACTTGATCTAGAAAAAGGAATGATACACGTCATCCATTAAAGATGAGTTAAGTTTCGTGTTGGGAGTTGAAGTTTAAGTTGGGAGTTGAGTTAAAGTTGGGAGTTGAAGTTGGGAGTTAAAGTTGGGAACTAAAGTTGGGAACTAAAGTTTGAAGCTAAAGTTCAAGTTGGTAAGATCACAATAAAAGTGTAAATAAACTGTAACTCGCATACAGAGTGATTCATGCATGATTTTCGTTCGGGACTACATGTGTTGAGAATAGCAAACTTAAAAGTGATAAGTCATGTGATTGCAGTTTGAGATGTTCCTTACAGTTGAAACTTTAATTAGAGTATGGACAAAACTGGAGAATATATTGAGGTGGATTTCTTAATTTTATTTATTTATATTTTTTATTTCTTATTATTATTATTATTATTACTATTATTATTTTATTTTATTTTGATTTCTCGATATTACATTCTTGTGAATAAAGAAATACATAAGCTTCAATGTCGAAAACTAGTTGAGCTTGAAAGGTCCAAGGAACTTGCTTCAAAGTAAGGAGCTTGTTGAGCCAAACTTGTGCTGTAAATTGAACATGAGTAATTTTACTGGAACACTTGTACTGGAACACTACTGAACACTTGTACTGAACATCACTAAACATTTGTACTGAACAACACTATCGGATAGTATGTTAAACTGATCACACTCAAGTTGTGTTCTCACGTGAGCTCTGTTACTCCAGCCCAAATGCTTCCACATGTCCATACTCAATCACCAAGATCTAGAGCTCAGAATTATTCCGAGGTCTCATCTCTCTACTCAATGCCCGCTTTTAGACCAACGTGTAATGCCACCGTTTAATGCACCCTGCTGGCATTGACTTTCTCGCTCTCAACAAACGGAGATGGAGGTTTACTGTTTCGCGGGGAAATATCTCTCAAATAAATATTCCTCCCAATCCACCACTCCCACGACCCTGATTACACCTTTTTACCTCCCACCACCCTAATTACACCTTTTTTTACCTCCCACCACCGACATGTCCTCAAAACCTTCATCGCAGCCAAAAAACTATCTCAATCTTGAGCAACAGCTCGGCTTTTACCGAAAATATCATAGTGACCTCACCAATGTCATCATCCACATGATCTTTGTCCCCATCATCATGTTTAGCTCCTTTGGACTGTCCACCAGAACCAAACTCCCGCTCAGCGCCTTTGGAATTCCCTCCACCTACATCAACCTGGGAGTCCTCACCAGCCTCGGCTACGGCATCTACTACTCCCTGCTAGATCTCCAATTCGGCCTCCCAGCCCTTCTCACCATAGTCTCCACCACCGTCCTTCTCACGGACTACTTTGATGCCAACGGTAAAACGGCCCTCTACCAGGGCTTGGGCCTCTTTGCTCTCGGCTGGATCGTCCAATTTGTCGGCCACGGCGTGTTTGAAAAAAGAGCCCCTGCCTTGCTCGACAATTTGGTACAGGCTCTCGTCCTCGCTCCTTTCTTTGTGACCTTTGAAGTCGCGTACTTTTTGGGCTACAGAAAGGAGATTCTAGAGAGAGTCGACGAGCAAATCGCTGATGAATTGAAGGCCTTTAGAGCGGGAAAACTCAAGTAAATGATTTCTTTATGTAATCTCCTCCTCCTGATGCATAATCACAATTTTACAAATAATGGCCTAGATTAACCGTAGTGGAAAACTGATAACGATTATAAAAAGAAATGGGCCAGAGCAGCTTCAGCAACAAGGTTTGGTCAAAAGTAGAGAGAAACAATCTATACTTTTCATTGTAGGCTGGTTTGTGACAATAACTGTGTATTGTAGATCCTCATATTCCTGACTCCTATTTCGATTTCCATCTATCGTACCCGAGGCCAAGCCTATCACCTGATAATGTCTTTTATTTTTTTTTATTTTGTTTTTTATTTTTTTTATTTTTTTTATTTCTTTTATTTATTTCATTTCTTTTTTAATTTTATATTTCTTTTTCTCTTTTCCTTTCTCTTCCTTTCTTTTTATTAGCTTTAACTTCATCTCTGTTGACCGTCGGCTTTTTTAGAAAAAAACTCTTTAAAATAGAATCTCTTGACGGCATTGACCCTGGTCTGCTTCTACTGCTTATTGCTTTTTTATACCTTAGTTCCCGACACCTTCGAAGAAACTTCCAAGCATTGTAAATCTTATTTCCATATTAACTGCTTTAATAATGCGTCTTCATACATGATGCTTTCACCATCAATTGTCAGACTCTTACGTAAATACAACAAAAAGAAAATATCTTTACAGTGACAAATTTCAAAAACTACCTCCGGGTCATCTTCCTCCTACACAATATCAAATATATTTTTCATGTCACTTGCTTTTAAGTTTCCATTCACGTACATGATTCAAAATTAGTCGGAAACAAATGCTCCATAATCCTAATTTTCAGGTGTGCATAGTTCTCGTATCAGTACACTACCGTTACAAACGGCTGGTGGCATTTTAGCTCGTCTGCCTGCAGTACTAAATAAACGTGAGCCGCAACTTCTTACATGAGGTATTGGCGGTCCTTCCTAAATGATTCAATGAGTTTTGAAAACAGAGAATTTCACTTTATATATATCTGCGCTTTTCCAGGTGGTGAAATATTTACAAACTCTATTTTTTCTCTAATTATCATCTATGTAAATATGGTTTAGAGCCCTGGATCAAGGAACCTCGTTTCACTGAAAGTTTGAACTCAACGGATCACAAATAGTCTATTATGGTATTTTGTATCAAGATTCATTGGCAGTAGTAGTTGCAGCAGTAAAAAGCAGACCGCGCAACAGAAAGAGCAGCAGTAAAAGGCAGACCAACGCTAGAGAAAGAGCAGCAGTGCCAATAACATCAACAGCTCGAAGCAGTTGATTGTATTCATTAATTGCAGAACTCGGTTTGTGCAGTGCGCAGTGCGCACTATCCGAACTTTACCATTCTTAAACCCTAATGGCCTTCTATCTGCCATCTTGCAGCTCTTTAGTTCCTGAATGTGTTTTTCATCAGGGAAACAGTATTGAGTCCCACGATTAACGCTGTCCCAATTTTCAGTATAACTCATTTGGACGACCAAAATCCTTAGCGGCAGGACAGCTCAAGCAAGTTTGAGTATGTGCTCCCTCTGAAACACTCTTATTTACTGACAGCCAGTCTGAAAAACTCTGGAAACACGCATTTGGATCATCTCTGTGGCTTCTCTCCTACTGAGAGAGCAGTGGTCTTGAAACTACTCCTTCAGTAAACTTTACCTGGAGGTGCCCTCACTGTACGTTTTATACTTTGAAACCAATCTTAATTGCCTCCATGTCCTCTAGCCGATGGGCTTGGTGCTCTTGAAGTTGAGGGTTGGTTATATATAGATATTGTGAGCTCTATCATTTTCATTTTGCCTGGACAATATGTGTACTTGGTCGATCAGCAAATGTACAGTCCGAGAGCGAAGAAACACCATCAAGTTTCTCCATGCTTTTATCTACACTCTTGCCTTGGTGTGCCTGGGGGCTTGCAACTGGAATAACTGCAACATCCGTTTTAGATACTGAAGAGCATGAACTCGACACATTCAAAATTGTCAGGTTACAATTTCAAACAGGTACCATCAATGGTGATCACAGAAAGCTGACACTTGACATTCAATTAAACCAGACTCAATCCATTCTGGTAAATGGAAATACATCAGCATTCTCCAAACGGTCCCTTGATCGCGTCGACAGCTATGAAAGCTGGATAAAGTCGCTAGGCAAACAGAGCTGGCTTTCCCAGCTATTTCATATCCCGAGCATCAAAAGATTCATCCCGAGCTTCAAAAGATTCAACCCGAGCGCGACTATCGACAAACTGTACCAAAGTCAATTGCACCTTGATCAACTCCTTCGCAGAAACTTGGAAGCCCCACAGGCTGACCAGTGCACCATGTACAAGTTCATGCTTGAAGAAAATACGGCACTATTGAACCCTCCAACCAAGGGTCAATCGTCAGCCCCGTCAACCCCAACAGCAGATCTCATTGACTACACGTTATCTTCAAACTCAAACATCATTCCATACAAGGGCACTACGTACAAGTACAATCGCTTCTGGAACCAGGCACGAATGGAATTCATGGAAATTTGGACCCCAGTTGGATGGGCAAGAATCACTTGGAACTTTGACACAAATACAGTTACAGGCGGATTCACTGACAATTCTACATTTTCTCCAGCTGTGCATCCCGTAAACAATGACAATGAGGAGTATGGTGATGGTCACTTGTTTCATTTAAACAGCAAAGAAGGGTTTGAATATGAACAAGGAAACAAGCTGAACTCCACTGTGTACGCCGTCTCCAACATTACCATCAATAATGCTACAGCTGCTATTAAACCTGAAATAATTGTGTGGAAACTATCCGAACCTAAATCTGGCGGCAATTCAACTGCTGCCACCAGTCTCACCAAAAGACTCCATGCGAAGCGTGCAATTGGATCCACTAACGGGTGTTCTGCAAAAAGACACACTGCGCTGGTAGGTCTAGTTGGTGACTGCAACTTTTTGCAGAGTTTCAATGGCCAACTGTCTGAGGCCAGACAATATCTCATTGAGATGGTGAATCTCGCCTCCGAAGCATTCGAGGCTGGCGTGAATCTGGCTTTGGGAATCGGCCATATATATCTGGTTAACTCAACGACTTGTCCCGGCGAACCTTCCGTCTATAATGATGACTATTCTAACGATCCTTGGAATTATAATTGTGGTCACAAACAAGCGTCGGCAATGAGTGACAGATTAAACCTTCTTTCAGGCTGGAGATCTTTACGTGCCAATGACAATTATGCAGCTTGGACTCTCATGACCACCTGCACACAAACTTCCGTCGTGGGATTAACCTGGATGGGAATGCTATGTGGAACTGGCTACAGTACGCCAACTGGAGTAGTGGCCGGGACTAACGTCGTAACCAAAACACGGTACGGCTGGAGAGTGTATGCTCACGAGCTGGGTCACTCCTTCGGGGCTAGCCATGATTGCAACAGTGAAATGTGCCAATCTGGGATAGAAGAGAGCGGGAACGTCACGGCTGGCGACGTTTCTGAAACAAGTGAGAACGAGCAGATCAAGAATACGTGCTGTCCGTTGTCAGACACACAGTGCAGCGCGAATTCGCAGTTTCTAATGAATGCCGCTACGAGTGCCTCGCAGTCGCTGTTTTCGCCTTGTACGATATCTTTGATATGTCAAAAGTTAAATTTTTCAGGCTCGTTGACTACGGGATTCATTAGTGGCAACACCAACGCGTTGAACCGGTCGTGCTTGACGACGAGCCCGCCTGACGACTTGATTGCGTTGAACCAATGCGGCAATGGGATACTTGAGCCGGGCGAGCAGTGTGACGGCGGACCCTGCTGTGATTCGCAGTGCCGGTTACTTGCCAGCGCTCAGTGCGATGATTACAATGAAAAGTGCTGTCGGGACTGTCAATATCTCTCTTCAGGGACCCAATGTGGCACGGGCGGGCCCTGTGCCCAGAGTCGGGTGTGCACCGGCACGTCGGGCGCGTGCCCGGAGATCCAGTACATGGCAGATGGTACTTCTTGTACGTTTGATCCTTCCACGTCTCAAAACACGACAGACAGGGACTACAACTTCGAGTTTGGTATTCCTGTGAACTCCACTTTGTTGTCGAGATTAAACTTTGATGAGCTACAGTGTGTTTCTGGGATCTGCACTTCTCGTACGCACCAATGTCTGGCATTGTTGTCCAACATAACCGTTACAATGAATTCCGAGATTGTGCGGCCGGTCGGAGCGTGTCCGGACGATTCCTCTTGCCGGCTCTCGTGCTATGACGGCTCCTCGTGTTTTTCGACTGCTCAGACGTTTTTGGACGGCACTCCGTGCCATGGCGGTGGGCGGTGTTATGGCGGGGAGTGCATTGGCGGAACAAGAAAGAAGTCGTGGAACTGGAAAGCAGCGCTTGTCATAAGCGCCAGTGCTCTGGGTGGAGGAGCCGTCATTGGCGTTGTGTGCTGGGTCGGCTATAGAATCTGGACGTCAGATGGCACCAAGGACAAGGAGCTGGTTTGTGAGAGCCCAAAGCACACGGTTTGTGAGAGTCTCTGCAGCAGCGGAAGCGACGAAACTCCTCTGCCAAAGGTACCAGAATGGCACTGAAGTCGAACATTTGCCATGTTGGAAGTTTTGTACATGTCCCAAATGCCGATGAAAATAAGCTCATGGTAATTATGATATCATCACATAATAAACTATTTATATATACTTCAAAAATATACAAACTGAAAAATTATTGACTAATATGGTGCTACACCTGGAGCAGGTGCTATGGGCACAAAGTTCTGACGCAGACCTGGCGGAGGAGGAGCGGGCTTCCCTAGCACTTGCGAATTTTGGTCTTGAGGCTGCTGTGACATCAAGTTGGCGACATTTGGCACGGGAGTGCCATTGTCAGCAATTGGTGCGCCAGTGGGAAGTGGGCGGTCAACAGGCACATTGGGCTCTCTTGGAATTCGAAGGTCTTCAGGAACACATGACTTGACATCCACTCCCTCACGATGTGTTTTCAAGGCTCGTAAATGCAAAGAATAGGCGGGATTGGAGGGATCAGCTTGAACAGCATTTTCAAGCGCAGCAATGGCATCTTGCACTTGATTGTTGGAAACTTCATATAGAACAGCAGCATTGTACCAAGCTTCAGGCAGCGAGTCTGGAGCCAAGCGAATGGCTCTTGTATAGGCATCTAGCGAATCACGATACTGAGCAATTCTATAATACAAAATGCCAATCGAGCACCAGAAACGAGGGTTTTGCGAGTCTCTGTATACAGCTTGCTGGTACGCAGCGTAGGCCTGAGTATGCTTATCTTGCTGCATCAAACCTCTGCCTAGCAAATACCATGTGTATCCATCAGAGGGCTCATAGTCCAAAGACTGCGAGATTCGAGAAAGTGCAAGCTCCAACAAAGCTTCCTGCTCCTTATGGGAGATTTGAGGTGATCGGGAATTTTTAATGTATTGCTGGTAGTGAAGCCAGCCAAGCTGCTGTAGGACCTTTGCATGGGCAGGATTTTCACTCAAAATTTGCTTGTAGGCTTGTTCAGCAGAAGGAAAATCTTCAATGGTTTCGTAGATATGACCTATTTGGAACCAAATGTCTACCTCGGACAGCGGAGTAGGAGGAGTCTTTAAAATCATTTTGAAATTCTCCAATGCAGAGGGATAGTCACCTTCGTGTTTGTAAATAATGGCCAGTCTGAAATGGATGTCTGATTTCTTGTCATAATTAGGGTCGATTGACAAAGCCTTTAGGAAAGCGTCTTTGGCCATGTCGTAGCTGGCATAACGGTCATAGAGAATGGCAATACCGTACCATAGTTTGGGGACATTGTTGTTTGGAAGAGTCGACAAGGCTTGTTGGTAGGCACCGTGGGATTCCTGTAGATTGTCAGTCATGAGATAGCAGTGCGCCAAAGCCTCCCAAATGGGACCAACGTTGGAAGATTTTTCTACAGATAAGGCACTCTTGTAGTAGCTAATGGCCTTGGAAAAGTCCTCCTTTTCTCTGTACTGAGTGGCCAGCCCTACCATAGCTTCAACGCTCTTCGGGTCTCGGTTCAAAGCGGTCTCATAACAGTCAATAGCGCGGTCAAAAAGAGACATGCAACTGGCCAGCGAACCCAAAGCACACCAAGTCGAAATAGTAGTAAGATCTAACTCCCTAATAGACAAAGTATCAGATAGTGAAACAAGCTTGATATCTTGCAATTGCTGCGGCTGCGGCTGTCGTTGAGATATAGGCTGAGGAGTCTGACTATTCAAATCATCGGAGTGTTTCTTTTTCTTCTTGGTATCGTCCCGTCGTCGTCGCTTGGAACTTTTGGTCTGCATGCCTACTGGAGGAGAGGCCGGTGAAGCCGGAGTGGAGTTTCGAAATACAGGAGACGATTGACTCATAAAACTATTGTTATTGTTGGTACTAGGTGGATTGGAAATACTGTTGCTTGGTGTTGAAAGTGATGACGGTGGTGGTGGCCCTGCTGAACTACCGGAGATGGAAGGTTTTCTTTTTCTAGACTCTGATTTGCTGAGTGCGGGTTGACTTGGCTGACTGGCTTTGCTGGGAGAACCCGCCGTTACCGCATTTAGAATAGTGCTCTCCTGTTGTTGAGGGTTAGGGTGTATGGGCGGAATGTGTTGACTGGCGAATTGGCCATTAAAATTTGAGTTTATTGGGGGAGGAGGATTAGCAGCGGCGGCACCTGGGGGGTTTAAATGAGGCAGCTGCTGTTGCGGGTTTACCGGGGAGAGCGATGGCAGGGCGGGTTGGGGGGAGGAATGGGGAGGAGGGTAGTAGGGGCGGTTCAACGGGGAACCGTAAGGCTGTTGCTGGTGTTGGGAGGGCGGAGGGGGCGGTTGCTGTTGTTGTTGTTGTTGTTGTTGTTGTTGTTGTTGATTTGGGGGAGGAGGTTGGTTGTGCTGCTGCTGTTGTTGCTGGTGAGGTAGAGGAGGATGCTGCATGTGGGAGGGAAGGGCTGAGTAGGAGACTGCTGGGGAGGGATGGTTTGACTGGTACGGGGAGTACTGCTGGGGCTGGTTCTGGGGAGGAGGCTGCTGGGGCTGCTGCTGTTGTGGAGGAGGAGGAGGTCTGAAGTAATGGGGAGGGTTGTAGGACGAGTCGTTTTGGGGGTAGGGATGGTGGTGGTGACCTGGAGGAGGAGGGAGGGTACCACCCGATTGCATATGGGAGTGATGAGGGTGGTGATATGAGGGCATTTGCTGTTGCTGTTGTTGCATTTCTTGGGACGTCAAGTTGTTTGGAGAAGGCGATAGTGAAGAAGCTATAGAGCAAGGAGGAGTTGGCTGAGATGGCACGGAGTAGTTATTATTATGCCAGTGGTTATTGTTACTATAGATCATTTACTGACGGTTGTGAGCGTGATTGGTGTGATTGGTGTAGGCTGTTGGCGGTTCGATTGAATAATGGTTTGAAGCCAACTCAACAGTGTCAACTCGTCTATTCGGAGCTGTTTATGGTGGTGTAGGAATTTGGTGCTGTGTAGAGAAGGAAAAAAAAAGATGAAGGGAGGAGGAAGAAAAGAAAAACGAACAAGTTCACATTAAAAAAAAAGGGAGTTTGGCCAAAAAAATTTTAGAGAAAGAAAGAAAGAAAGAAAAAAAAAAAAAAAACTACCCACTCTGTGAAAAAGCAATTATGATGAAATAAAAAGAAACACTCAAACTGTAAAAATGTAGAGGTATAAAAGCAAAAAAAAGAAAAGAGTATAAAAAGAAATATGATGGAAGGTTCATAAATAATTACTTTTGGTTGACAATTGATGAAAGTTATTGTTGTAAAACTTTAAAAGGTTTGGCTCATATGCACAATGCACAATGCACTAATCACAAATGCAACAAAATATGGACAGTAGAGTTAAAGTTTTCATCTAAAAAAAAAGAAGGATAATACGGTGTATCAAAAAGGCACTGAACCTTCGAGAGATAGTAACTTTAAAGAAAAAGCCGGAAAAAAAAAATAAAAAAGAAACAACACGCTTGATGGTGATCTCCACGAATCTAGAAAAATTATGGGGCCTCGGAAGGCCACGTTTGCCGTTGTTGATCTGGTGATTCATCCACTTTGAAAGAACTAGGCATGGAACAAGCGGGAGATAGGGGCCAACAAAGCGAAGAGAATGTAGAAGCTGGACGAGTGGACTGGACGGGGATGCAGACAACTGAGGATCTGAGCAAATATGACGGAACAGTGATGGTGGTGGCAAGAAGATACAAGTTGGTTGCCTTCACATCTACCTCCACCTTGGCAAATCTCAAGTCTGCTTTCGATACACGAAGTCAAGTTTTACTGTACAGAACAGAGATGTCTGGACCGGTGACCGAATTCTTAGGCGTTCCAGATAACCGCACACCAGCACCCCCACCATCCAAAAAAAAGGGACGAAAACAAGGTGGAAAAAGAAATTATAAACAAGAAATTATGAAAGTATGCAGATCTAAAAGAAAGGAAATAAGTTATAACGTGAGAAAAAGAAAAGGCTATAATGTGTAGAAAAGATACAACGTGTAGAAAAAGAAATGCATGAGTACCGTAACTGTATTATTAACCTTAAAAAGTTAGGTACTAAGTCTGGTTTGGGAAGATTAACGCGTAGGATGTATTTGGGGAAAAAAGAAACTCATTTCAACAATATCGCTTAGAAAGACCAGGTGTCCACCGCGTAGGAGAGATGCAGTACTTCACGGTACATGAAATTGATGTGACGTAGAGCCCGAGACCCGGTACAGAGGCCAAACGGTTACTGGGTATCAAATGAGGCCGGCTATACTAGATTCCGGAGCAGATACATGTTACCATGGATTAGTGATGGCCATGGGAAAGAACCATCAAGCGAAACTGGTAAAATACCAGCAAGTTGAGCCGATTCTCGTGGAATACGTTGAACTGAAACAGTAGTAAAAAGCCTCAACAAGGAATTTATGTTGATTCTATGGAATATTTTTGATTAAAAGATTACAGTTTTCATTGATTTGATTAATTGATTACGAAAAGAAACGAAAAAAGAAAAAAAGAAAAAAAGAAATTCATTACAAAACCCTAGTTCTCAACCAAAAAGAGAAGTCCAAAATCAATTGACAGAAATACAGGGTCCGTACGTGACAAATCAAAAATACTTGGAGCAACTACAAGCCAGTTGTTGGAGCCAAAAGTTACATCAACTACAAACCAGTTGTGCGAGCAACTGGAGCAAGAAAACAGGCCAGCAGGAAAATTACATAAGAGCAACGGTTTGCAGAAAAAGTAGGACATTCAGTAGGGCTAAAAATAAGGACATTGATCAGGGCTAAAAATAAGGACATTGATCAGGGCTAAAAATATTAAGACGGTTTAAAAGAATAGGACGTTTTAAAAGAATAGGACGGTTTACAGAAAAAAAACTTGGACATGGAGTAAGACATTGAGTAGGACATAGGACATTCAGTAGGGCTAAAAATTAGGACATTGAGCAGGGCTAAAAAACGGTGCGAATAAATATTGGGAGGAAATATAACAAAGTACCAAGTGTCAAGTGCAAAGAACCAAAACTCAAGTTCTAAGCAGTAGGATTCAAGACGCAAGTGCTAAGCAGTAGGATTCAAAATATGGTGAATATTGGAGACCCTGGAGGACTCCGAGTGAAACGGTGAAGAGGCCGGGGAAAAAGACGGGCTCCTGAAAACTGGGGAAGAAGTCCTATAGTTTTTAGCATCGTAGTTGTTGAAGGAAGAGGTTGATGCAGAATCGTCGTCGTCGTTGAGAAGAGAGTCTATTGATGGAGGTGGAGATGCAGATGAAGGATGGTTGAGAATAGATGCTATAGTGGGAGGAGAAGAAGACGAGACAGGCAATGGAGGTGACGGAGAGGCCGAGTCGGACGGAGGAGATGAAGGGGTGTGTTTCGACCGAGGCATGTTTATGCGTTTTTTGAATTTTTCAATCCAGCCTTCGGAAAAACTGGGACATTTGGGACGTGATGTCGGGACAGCGCCGTCGGGACGCTTGGCGGGCACCGGGGCCGAGGGGTCGGATGGGGGCAAGTTGGGGTTTTGGTTTTCCAGCTGGATTTCGTTCCAGATGCGCTGGGCGGCGAGTTTTAGTTTGTCGTTAGTGAGTCTGGAGTCTTCAGCGAGCGGGACTTTGGATTCGTGTTCGAGGACCCAGGCGCGGAGACGCTGTTCGAGGAGCGGGAACTTGGGGAGACGGGCGCGGATTTTGTTGTTTGGGGAGATGTTCGACTTGTCGTGGGCCTTGAGGATGGTGGAGATGGTTGAGGGTTTGAGGTTGATGCCATGCTGGGAGAGGAACCAGGAGCGGAGGGCTTTAGCGGTAGTGTTTGGGTGAGTTGAGTGGAAGTCTCTGATCTGCTGTTTTTGCAGATGGGTGAACTGGATGCGAGTTCTTTTGGGGGCAGACATTGTGATGCATGGAGAAATAAAAAAGGGAGGGGAGTATATATATTTATATAGATTGAAAACAGTGTTTTGCGTAGATTGACGATTGACCGAATATTGTTGGTAGCCAAGAGCCAGGAATAGCACTGGGGTAGTACTGAGGTAGCACTGAGGTAGCACTGAGGTAGCACTGAAGTAGCACGGGAGTGGCACTGAAGTAGCGCTTGAATAGTGCTCAAACAGCACTCAAACAGTGCTCAAACAGCTTTTGATTAGCACTGGAGTAGTCCTCAATTAGCACTGAAGTAGCATGGAGATTCTTTTTACACTCTAATCTTTTAGTACGTAATGTGTTTCTGGGAAAGTCTTGGACACTTACCCACGAGCAATTTAAGTGTACGCTTTAAGGTTATTAGCAGTCTAAATTAGGACATGTCATTGCGTGGCTTGATGGAGTTTAGGTTGACAGGTTTTTGCTCATCTGGTTGTTCACCAGGTGGGAGTTGATGGTGGTTGTTGGTGGTTGGTGGTTGGTGGTGATTCGTGGTAGTTCAGTCCTGGTTCAGTCCTGGTTCAGTCCTGGTTCAGTCCTACTTCAGTCCTACTTCAGTCCTACTTCAGCCCTACTTCAGTCCTCAATCCTCAATCCTCAATCCTCAACTGGCTCATTCTGAAATGGTGAGAAAGCCGTGTTTCTAAATTACTTGCTGCCTGCAAGTTGTTCTGGGCAATGGCTAACTGATCCGAATTCTGGATCGATCACGGTAACGGGTTCCGAGAATATCTTGCATCTCTACTCTCCACTGCCATCCACGCCCCCTTCGCTCAATGTCCTTTGCTACTCCTCTCTCCTCTCCTCCGCTGCTCTCCTCTTCGCTGTATCAGATCTCTTCGCTGTATCAGGTTTCTTCGCTGTATCCGACACCCCATCTGAAACCCCGTAATTACGTAATTCTGTCCTAACGTTAAACGGCCAGTTTCGGCCCACCAACATCTTGCCTTTCGGATCGACATTTGTCGGGCCGTTCCTACCGACAAGCCCTAACTCTACGCCAGTGGCGAGAGTGGGTGGTGGTATGGTAGGGATGGTAGGGATGATATGGATGGTATGGATGGTATGGATGGTGGTGTGGTGGTGTGGTGTGGATGGTGGTATGGTATGATAGACTTGACAGTAAAGTAGACATGATAATAATACTACTATGAAATTCTCGCCACTGGTCAATACCGCACAAACTTGTTCAGCCTATTGACTTGGCATCTTCAAAATCTGGGTTCTTGTTCCTTGATTCCCTCCTGTTTAACCTTATCTAAAACCTGATCTCACCCTGCTCAACTTGTTCAACCTGCTCTATCCGCTCTTATTCCCACCCTCTGCTGTTATCCTCACCTTCCAATGTCATCCTCTACTGATACCCTCACCTTGGGCTGATACCCGGTACAACAACTCCTTCCTCACCTTTGCACATGCCCACTCTGTCCTACGTACGTCTTGTGCCTTTGCTCGCCTGAGTTATTTCTTGGCACCATCTTTATCTTCTCATTTTAATCTCTTGATACAGGGTAAGGGTAAGATCAAGATTGGTTTACATTTGGAAGATGCCTAAACTGGATTGATTGCTTGATTTGGAATGGGTTAGGGTTAATTGCATATCCTACAAGGTGAATTTGTTGGTGCACAGCCAATTTGTCACATGATTAGAGACAGATGGAGAGGATCAATAAATAGAGAGAATGGAGAGAATAGAGGGAATAGAGGGAATAGACAGAATACACAGAATACACATAATACACAGAGCTAGAGCCAATAGACAGAGTTAGTATCGTTAGAAATATCCAGAAACAACCAAAACCACCAAACACCGTCACTTCACCACCAAACACCGTCACTTCACCACCAATCACCGTCACTTCACCACCAAACACCGTCACTTCACCACCAATCACCGTCACTTCACCTCCAATCACCACCAATCGCCAGATGCCGCCAGAAACCGTCACATCGCAATTATCATACACCGAAATAAGTACGTACTCCTTCTCTTAGTCTTGGTTTCCTACTCAAATACTTTGACAATGTGATAAAACTAGCCTAATCGCAACTGCTGGTTTGATGTCCTTTCAAACGGGTTTTGTCGTTTCTTTTTCTGCATCGTTGTCGCACATTTCCTCCTCGAATTTCTTAAAAATCATGTGATATATATTTTGAAACTTGTAACAACAACCCATAAGATCACCCAAGTTCTAAATCTGAAGGCTCTCGCTTCTGCAGACATATGCAAAAAGCTCTACAATACATACGTCAAAACCCCCATAATTGTTTCATAATTGAGGGCCATCAGAGCTCAACAAGCTGATCTTGCTTATTGGACGAATCTCAACATCGTTTAAATATAGAACTGTCATAAGTAAGGTACCAAATCTATCAAATATATATAGTAGTTGTTCTCGTTTTTTACGAACTGTCAACTCCCAGCAACTCCAGTTTCCGAGCAGTCCAGTTTCCCAGTTTCCCAGCCAACTTTCCCAGCAGTTTCCCAGCCAACTCCAGTTTCCCAGTCCAGTGTTCCAAATGTCAACTCTCATGTTCAACATGCCTCCTAAGCCTTCGCGAAACCACCACAATCTCCAAATTTCAACCGCTCCCTCGCATCCAAACTACTCCCAGGACCACAGACTATCTCTCCATGACCAGCCGCTTCCAGCCTTTACCCCAAATACATCGAAATTCCTACGCTCCCAGCTGTCAAACCTCGAAACGGCTGCCCCAGATTTGGACCTCAAAATGCCTGTTCCTCCACCTCTACCCCGTCTAAAAGTCAACACCTTCCCTCCAGAACGTCTACATTCCACCTCGCAAAACGGCATTGTCTGGGTCGGTGATTTGGACCAGCTAATCTCCCCAGTATTTACCTCCCCATCTACCACCTACAATCGTATCCCTTCTACCAATCCTCCAGCTACCAACCGGTCCAATCCTCCAGCTACTAACCGTTCCGAACCTTCCAACCCCCCAGCTACCAACCGTTCCAATCTTCCCTCCAAACACATTTCCCCAGACACTTTTAGCACAACGGCTGCATCAGACATTCCTGGTCAATCCCACCAACCCAGTGCTAGTGTTCAGTCTAGTGTTCAGTCTAGTGCTACCGCTCAGTCCACTGCCCAACCCAGCGCTACCGTTCAGTCTACTCTCCAACCCAGGTCCACTCTCCAACCCAGGTCCACTGCCCAACCCAGGTCACCCAACACTACCGCTCAATCTACCACCCAACCCAACCCACCTGCCAACAAAAAACTAAACAGACACAGAACCATCTTCGCTTCCATCTCATCCAACGCCTTCCCAGATCCTGCTCCCAGTAGTATCGAGCACTAATCTACCCCTGAATCTCAGCTGTACCTTACTCATCTTGCATCTCTATCAACAATAACCTTAATTTGTATTTGACTTACGTGTAAATATTATAGATCACATCATGCTTTCTTCATAGTCTCCATAATATTGGCCTTGCTTCCCTCCGTAGCCGAAGCCTCGTCCAGCAGCTTCTCTCTATCAAAATATACGCTGGGCTCACCAGCCCTCCCCCCATACGACATTTGTGCATCTAGCTCCATCGGCGTCATGGGCACGCTCTCAAACGGAGTCATAACGGGCCCGAGCACCGGTGAGTCCGGGTTCCCGTCCTGAGTCTCAGCCTCGCCCATCCCAGGAATCGATATCGGCGTGGTGCGTGCCTGCCACGAGTTGTGCTGGTTGCCCGGCTGCTGGTTCAGCAGGTGCTGCTGGAACTGGTGAGACCCCAGCTGTTGATGCAAATGAACGGGCTGCGGCGGAGACTGTGCCAGGTAAAGCTTTGTCGGCGACGACCCCAGCGATATGGGCCCCAGAGAAGGCGAGTCTGGAGGTACCGCATACGACGGTCTCCTGGATCTCGGGCTGCCTGCCAAATTCACGGCTGAACCCCTTTGCGACAGCGACGACGACACGGGCGTCGCCCCGGGAGAGCCGGCAGCAATGTAGTGGCTGACCCGTCGGTGCTGGGCCGAGTTGAAGTACTGGCCAGCGGTGTTTGTGTATGAGCTGGACGCCGGATTCTTTCGTAGAAACCCGTTTCCGCCGTTGGGCTTGGGACTGTTTTGCGAGACGAGGCTTGTTCCGCTGTGCGCGCTGGAGCTGATGGCGCTCATCATTGAGCTGGAGGGCGTGTTCATGGACTCCTCGAGTACTGAGCTTATGCTATGCATTGACATTTCCTCCTCTGCGGCGGCGGCTGCTTTAGAGAACGAGAGCGACAGCAGAGAGATAGCTGAGGTGCTTGGTAAGAGTTTGGTGGCTGGCGACTCAGGGGTTTTACGGTTGGATGCAGAGCGGAACGATGGTTGGAATGGAATGGGCTGTTGGAGGTGTTGCTGTTGTTGGTGAGACTGTTGCTGTTGCTGCTGTTGGCGGGATCGAGGCGAGTGTGGTAGCAGTATGGGAGAAGGGAATGGTGAAGCCCTAGGCGAGGTAGGGGAGCTTGTCATGGTGATCATAGATGGAGGAGATGCTGATGGTGGTAGCGATGGTAAAATGCACGGATAAATGATGAATGGCTTTGTTGTTGGGAGTGTAACAGCGAAAGACCAGAGAAACTGTGGATGCGATATGTTCGCAAGCTGTCTTCACGGCCAAACGTTGATATAACGGAGGTTGGAAGTGAGTTGGAGGTTGGAGGTTGGAAGTTGGAAGAAAGTGAGTTGGAGGTTGGAAGGAAGTTGGAGGTTGGAAGGAAAGCAAGAAAAAACCTTTCGGGACTTTGGACAATAATAATTTTACCACAACAGTGACACTGGAACCCCAGTACTAATAATTAAGAAAAAAGTGGTCACGAGGACTTTGTGCTGTCTAATTAGGAAATTTCGCACTATTGTAATATCTCATGTCGTGTGACGTCACGTGGTAGGTGAAAAATGATTTATGACTGGGGGAAAAGCAGTAGGATTTACAAGTTTATTCAAGATTTTGGTTTGGGTGAGGAAATGAAGTTTTTGTTTAGTATTGGGTGTATGATAATGAAGTTTTGGTTTAATTTTGGGTGTATGATATTGAGGTTTTGGTTTAGTTTTGGGTGTATGATATTGAGGTTTTGGTATATTTTTGGGTGGTTTGAATTTGGATATTTGAAGGTTTGATATTTGTTATTATATTTTATATTATATTTTAAACTGTTCAGTAGTCCTGTTTTAACTGTTTTCCAAATGTATCATTGTAAATAATCCCGCTACCGTATATTTCATTCATGTTGCAAATACCATTGCTTTGGCGTTTGCGAAAGAATTCACCATCTGGATATTCCGTAGCGTCAAGGATTTACGTTCAAAATCCTATTTGTACCAGAAACAATGGTTGTCTTCTATATAAACCTTACTGTACTCAATAGAACCACGCAAGCACCAGCTTCAAAGTTGACTCAAACTATCAACCTTCACAAACTTACTAAAGCTTAAACCAAACTGTTTTTTAATAGCCATGAAACTTTCTCCTTTCAATGTGTCAACCATAATTACACTTGTTGCAGATCTCGACAAAAACTCTTTTGAGTTCAGGTCAATGAAAGTAAATCCGTATTGAGCTTTATTTTACCTGAATTCCAGTAAAGTTTACTGGGGTACATTTACATTTACAAAGTTCCGTTGCTTTAAACGAATCATTTAAAATTAACATCAAACCAATTCACAATCTCGATATCAAGAAACTATAATTTAAATATAAAAAAAAATATCAAGTGAAAAATGAAATATTAAGTGAAAAATGAAATATAAAATGAAACATGAAAAATATAAATAAAAAAATATAAAATATAAATATAAATAAATATAAAATATAAATAAATATAAAATATAAATAAATATAAAATATAAATAAATATAAAATATAAATAAATAAATATAAATATAAATAAATAAATAACTATAACTAATAAAATATAAATATAAATAAATATAAATGAAAAATAATATAAAATATAAATACAAAATATTAACTAATTGTATAAAATATAAATATAAATAACATAAAATTATAAATTATATTATAAAAAAAGAAAAAATACTGTAAAATAATAAAATTAATTACTTAAAAACCTTCAATAGCATTCTAAAGCTCTATATACTTGGTAACCTTCACCATCCCTTTTCCCCAATTGGTCCAAGCAGCCCAAGGAGGACCATATTCCAAGGCTTCATCAAAAGCTGGAACTCTTCTCTTGAGCTCGCTTCCTACCACCGAATTCACATCATATTCCGCCCAATAACATGAAATCTGCAACCCTAACGCTCTTTTATCTGTGTTCTTCCCTTTGACTTTAGAAGAACTCAAATTTAAACTTTCCTGCTCTTCTTCCTTCGCTGCTGCAGCCTCGTACCAACGTGGAATCCATTGAACCTCTAAATGATAGTTTGACTGAGTCCAATTAAGTTTGTGAACAGTAACATCATTGATGCCTTTGTACCATTTCAAAACATCTGGCGTGGGAGTTAAGCTTGCATTATCCTTCCTGTTTTCATCATGGTGAACCATTACTACTCTTACAGGAGATGCTGTTTTATCGTTGGATTTAAAAGTAGTGGTATTAAACGCAATTTCGCAAACTCTGTTCTCCTTGGCCTCAATCACTATCTCTCCGCCAAAGGGCCCAAAGTCTCCATCATCATCATCGTCATCATCATAACTTGCACCTTCTAGCTCACCATCTTCAGCCATGGAGCTTTTGAACAAGTAAGATTTGTGATTTCTGATCACCTCTACATTGAGCCATTTGCTATAATCCTCAGCAACTTTGGGGTTTTCATCGCTTATGGCCCATGGTCGTGGCCCATTGTACGAGCATATCTCACTATCATCAGACCCATAAGGCTTGCAATTAACTGCCAAATTTCCTTCCTTGACGCTAGGGAAGTCTCGCAGAATATTGTATCCATATCCAGTACGAGCGAGAATTGATACTTCTGCCTGGGGCGTACTCTCCGGCCCATTCAACACGTCCAAATCAACTGTCTGAACGAATCTTATCTTCATTGGTGCTTCATGAGACAGTGGGAATGGAAGAACTGATACTACTGCTCCAGTGAACGCAAGTATCAACAACAGCGCTCCAACCAACATGTGAATTCGATGAATAAAAGGTAAAACGAGGAACCCAACTGCAATGCTACTGTATGTCAACACCGTATATACTGTAGACGAACCTGAAGCTCCCTCCAACGCATTGTGGTGCACTGCTTCGAAAATCAACAAGATAGAGCTGTACAAGATGTAAAATCCAATAGGCACAACAACAATATACTGCAAACTCCAGTCGAAACTAAGGGATTTGCTTGCAACATGTCTCAATCTTGATGCCGGCGACCTATGTGCGCTAAGAGTGTGGAGGGAGTTGGCGTTGATGTCTGACTTCAGCACAAACGTTCCAAATAGTCCTAGAACCACAGCTGTCGTATACAAATAGTAAACCACAGTAATCGGAAACTCTCCAGTTGCGTTTCTTTTTACAATGTGTAGAGTTGAGACAACCAACAGTGCCCAAATTATCAAATAACTTTCCAGGAAAATAACAAGCTTCTGATCTGGAATAGGTCTTAGGTATGAACCTAAACTTAGAATAACATAATTGGCAATCAGAAACACAGACAAAAGCAAGAAGAATGGGCCAAAGAATGAAGAAACGACAATCAACTCATTTTCTTCCTGGATCCACACCGAGACGAAATATGTTGCGGTAGTAGAAAGAATGAGCGAAACAAGTCCTCGAGTCCATCCTTTGAGCCCAATGTTCCATGATCCAGTCTTGATTGTGGTGGTGAATAACAGAGAAACAATCAGCGCTCCCCCAACCAGACCGAGAACGTGAATCTTAAACAGAGTACTCAAGGGAAGGACGACTAGGAAAGTACCCAGAATATCAAAAAATACTGCAGGTTTTGTGTCATCTGGAGAAGTGTCAAAGTCTCCCTTCGCTGCGTTTGAGAGCGACCGAGTGACGTCCAAGGCATTTGTAAACATATGAGATAATGCACCTTCTGAGGTACCTCGAATGCTGTCTCGTCGAGTATGGTACAAATTACGAGGCTTGTAGAAGGCCACATCTAAACCTCTCAGTCCTTTCTTTGTATAGACTTTGTAGTCGGTTTCACTGCGCACAAGTCCATCTGAGAAGCCTTGTTGGAAGATGGAGTTGGCATGAGGTGTGGTCGCAGCTTTGAAATGCTTTGCAACGCCATAATCTGTAGCCCTGAACAAGATTGCCCGTCCGCCAGCACCGGTTCCCTCAAGATTGAGGAAGACGCTTACATTCTGGCTCCATGGATGGTGGAAGAAAGATTCAGCACCAAGCAGACCAAACTCTTCATCGTTGTTGAAGTTGAAGACGATAGACCTCAATGGCTGGGGAGTTGATTCGTCTGCATAGTATCTCAGAATACTGAGCATGCTGGCGATACCAGCACCGTCATCTGTGGCCCCGTAGGCAGTAGGAACGCTATCGTAATGGGCACTCAATAGCACGGCATCAAGCGACGGATTGCTTCCTTCAATTTTGGCCAGTACATTGTTTGCCTCGAAATAATTGACTCTTCCAATGATTTCTGGAGAAAAGACGTCCTTGTCTTGGAAAAGAACCCGTCGGACGTCGTCTTCAAACTTCAAATAATCCTTTTCAGATCTCAGTGTGATATCTGATACCTGTTTCAAAATGTAGTCATGAACCCTATCGTTCGCACGGGAGTAGTATGGATGAAATTCTCTAGAGATTTCCTGCAAGTCCATCCAAGCGTCAGAGAGGTATCTTGAGGGATAGTTGGCAAGGCCCACGCCTGGTTCTCTGGATTGAACGAGATATGAGAGCAGGATGATGACTGCGTACGTGAGGACGAATAGCAGAGAGAAGGGTGCTTTGTTGAATCCAAAAGCCGTTCGAATGAACAAGACGACGGGTCTCTTTGTTTTTGATTGAAAAACTGGATCGTCCTCTTCTTGATTCTGTTCAATGTCGTTACGGAAGCTGGATGTCTCAAGTTGTGAATGTTCTTCATCGTTTTCAGTTTGTTCGGTGTATCCTGGGTTGGATTGGGTTTCACCCAGTAGGGGTTGCTCTTCATTTGATTGAGCCATGGTTGAAGGTTCAGGAGGATGGAGTTGGAGATAAACAAGAAACCTAAAAGAAAAATGAAATGAACACAATTTTCCTGCACAGTGCATAACCCAAAATGGGCATTAGTACCTGACCGATTGACAGGAAAACAGGAAGAAACAAAAGATGATAGGACAATATAAACAATAGGACAATAGACAACAGTGTATAACAATAGGAAATAGGAAATAGGAAAGTAGGACAATAACAATGAGAATAGGCCAATGAGAATAGGATAATATGACAATAGGACAAGATGACAATAAATGATAATAGAACAATAAGCGACAATATGACAATAGGACAATAAACGATAATAGATGACAATAGATGACAATAGATGACAATAGTTGACAATAGAAACAATAGAAACAATAGAAACAGTAGAAACAGTAGAATCAATAGAAACAATAGAAACAATAGGACAATAGGACAATAGGACAATAGGACAATAGAAAATAGACAATAGGACAATAGAACAATAGAAACCAATATATAACAATAGACAATAGAAAACAATAAAAAAAACAATATTTAACAATAGAAACATTAAAACAATAGGACAATAAAATAAAATAATATATAACAATAAAATAATATATTACAATAGAAAACAATATAAAACAATAGAAAACAGTATACAACAATATAAAATAATATAACAATAAAAAACAAAAACAATATAAGACTATTTTCAATATCGAACTGATCATTGAACCCAACATTGAACTGATCATTGAACTGAACACTAAACATTCAACATTAAACTATCAACTCCAACACTAATATTCCAAAAACCACCCTCAATCTTTGTTAACGCCCATGTTAAACATCCTGATCTCCAAATCAAAGACGGTTCTCACCGTTCTTGCTTTTAAGAATCAACGCTCACCGTCCTTCCCTTATATTGCCCATTCCTCTTCGTGAACTCCCAACTGGCTTATTAAGCAATAAAAATTTTGGGACATGAAATTGATTTCTAATCTTTTGCAGTATAAATCTGAAATTTCACCATCTACATCTGCTTCTCTTCAACCAACTAAACAATGAGCGGTGAAAAAGAATTAATTGACGATAGTGAAGGGGTCTTCTTGGACGAAAATCAGGTTGCCGAAACTGTGGAGGAGGATCCCAATGCTGATGCTCCCATGGATGATGCTGATGAAGATGGAATGGATTTGTCTGACGATGGCCATGATATCGGCGTCAATGAGGATGGTAATATCGAATTAGACATGTCCAACAACTCTTCCGCCTACTTTGACAAGCACGAAGATAGTATTTTCCTGATAGCTTCACATCCCACATTGCCCTTGGTCATGACCGGTGGAGGCGACGACATTGCCTACCTGTGGACTACTCATTCGGAGACTCCTAAGCTTGTTGCCACTCTCGATGGTCAAACTGAATCTGTTATTGCGGGTGGATTCACTTTCGACGGTGCTTATGCCGTTACTGGTGATATGGCTGGTCAAGTCAGAATCTGGAAGTCAACAAAGCGAGGACAGAAATGGGAATTCGTCGAGAAAATTAAGGAAGTTGAAGAAATCGTTTGGATAACTTTCCATCCTAAACAACCTGTGTTTGCTTTTGGCTCATCAGACGGTTCTGTATGGGTATATAGTCTTGAATCTTCGCTTACTAGTGTTTCGGTTCTCATGGGTCACCATTTGACTACAAACAGCGGAGTATTCTATGACACAGAAAACACCGACAATCTTTCACTGCTCACAATTTCTGATGATTCAATTATCTCGTGGAGCTGCTATACCTCAGTAGCAAATTACACTCTGAGAGAAAGCGACTTGAAAAATAAGACTGGATGGGTTTCTAATGCCATCAGTATTACTGGTAAGACTGTCGCTGTTGGAGCTCAAGATGGTACTGTTGCACTCATTGCTCTTGCCAATGGTAACGTTCTTAAAATGTTTGATACAGCTACTTCAGACGATATTCCTCAAGAAGCCAGATCCGTTGAATCATTAGCGTGGTGTAAAGCTATGCCATTGCTGGCTGTTGGAAATGTTAATGGTGAAGTTATCATTTACGATGCTGCTACTTTCAATGTTCGCAGAACATATAAAGTCAAAGATGCCATTACCTCAGTCAAATTTTTGGAGAACTCTACTGTCCTGGTTGGTTCGGATTACTCTGGTGTCATCACCAAGTGGGACGTTCGAAGTGGCGAGCAGAAATGGCAAGGAAAGGGCCATTATGCTGGTATTCTGGGCTTTGTCGTACAAGACAATGGCAAGAGAATTATCACTGCTGGTGATGAAGGTGTAGCATTAGTTTTCAAGGACGAATAATGGTATCTCCGTTTGAATCCTAAAATGGATATTTATTTTTTTTTTTTTTTTATTTCTTTCATCTTTTCATCTTAAAACTGAACATCTTCAATATATTCAATCAATATATTCAATCAATATATTCAATCAATATATTCCCAATATATTCCCAAAATATTCCCAAAATATTCCCAAAATATTCCCAATACCATTTTCCCAATATATATTGAAAGGGCTAGGGTATTCTACCTGGCTTTTTTACATTTACTTCCCAATATCTACTATCGACCTTTATTTGCAACTTCCAGGCACCTGCTATTAAAGTAAGAAGCAGATATAATGGGTAATATTGAACGAAAGGTATGCTTTTTCATACAAGAAGTTTGACTAATAGTTCTAACGGCTGAATAGAGGCAAATGAATGACTTTCGTGACGTCTCTACAAGAGACACCGAGACTGGATATAGCAAGAAGAGGTATGAATGATTCTTAGTTTCTGACCAGGAAATATCTAACTCTACTAACATGTTTAGGAAGCTCAATGTGGGAAGCAGCTTGCAGCCTAGAAACAGTTTAAACAGTTCTGATCTCAGATCAGCAAATAGACATATGATGGTAGACCGACCTAAACTCTCTAATTCATTTCAAATGAGTGCCATCAAGAAGACATTAAGCCAACGGGGCGAATTCATTAGTCGTCAAGCAAACCGACCGTTTTCTTTTCCAATCCCAAACTCAGCAACAGTACCGTTAGTTCATAGAATCGCTGGGTCGACACACCATGTTAAGACTGATGATTCCGGTAAAAGATTGTATGAAACTTCGTTCCATTTCCAAGAGCTGGCAATACCAGGTGGTGATAGATATATGGGCGATGTCGTTGTCATAAGAAGAGAAGCTGGCGATGGTTGTACGATTCAATTTTATAGAGCAAATAAGAATTTGGCAAAATTTTCATCGATCAACAAGTCAATGATAAACCAGATAATCCCTAGGACCAATTCTCTCGTTCTCTCCTTCAAATTTGCAATCCAACCTTTAATTCTAAAGAAGCTTTTGTCGCAAAAAACTTATGAGATCAAGTTTGGGGAAGAAAACCAGTGCCAGCGATTTGCAAAACTTTTGGGTTCTATATTACAAGTTCCAGTAGGAGGATCTCACCAACCAGTATCTCCGGAATCCACTGCATCTCCAAGTTTGCAAGTGACCCGAGTCAGCCAACAGACCTCTCCCACACGGAAACTCAATATCAAAGGGGTGAGTTTTTCATCTCAAAAGCAGCATTTACTTGATCAGATCACTACAAAGCCTGTTAAACCGGTGATTCCTTCTGTGACCAAGCCCACATATTCGTCGACAAATATCTATTCTGCAAACCAGCCTTTAGTTAAAAAATTTGTTCCTCGGCCAGTTAAACTTGATGCGTCGTTTAGTTATTTGTTCAAAGATAAAAAAGGAATGGATATTACACTTTCTGATTTTGAGCGTCTTGGTCTTGGTGAATTTTTGAACGATACCCTCATCAATTTCTTCTTGAAATATTTCACAGAGATTGAGAATCATAGCGACGCTTATGTTTTCAATACGTTTTTTTATGAGAGACTGGCACCTAAAGAGGTGAAGCCAATACTGAAGGAAAAAGAAGTACAGTTAAACGAAATCAATTTCAACCAGGTAAAGAAATGGACGTCCAAGGTAAATTTATTCAGCACAAAATATGTGGTACTACCCGTGAACAAACAACTTCACTGGTTTGTCGCAGTGATATACAATTTACCAGCACTGTTGAAACATTCTCGAGTCGATGCAGATGCTAGAAGGCCGACGATTAATGATTGTGTTATATTTATTTTCGACTCTCTAAAACAGCGAAACTACGACACTTTTACTGCTAATATTAAAAATTATATTGTAGCTGAAGCACAGGATAAGCTTGGAGCAGAAATCGACAAGCGACGAATATTTAGCAGAGTCATGAATGTTCCACAGCAGACAAACCATTGCGACTGCGGAGTTTATGTTATTCACTATATCCATACATTTTGGAAGAAACTTAGTGACGAGCTCATTGAAGACATGATTCACAACCAAGCTCCGATATTAATAAAATACTGGGGCGATAGCCACACAGGAAGGTTTCAAGACAAGAGGATCATGCTGAAGCAGAGGCTGATCCAAGCCCAGAAAGATTCAACATTGACTAAACAAATAACCAATAATACGGAGGACACTGATGATGAGTTTGACATTGTTGAAATGGAAGATCACTCAAAGTCCACTGAAAAAGATGTCAAGTCAGAGTTTGGCAAGGCAATTGAAAGATTGAGTAGCGGGATTTCGGAACATTAAAGGATTCACCGGTTTTTGGTATCCATATACCGAGTGATGGACATGATCAAGGTTGATTTCAAAACTTGTTTTCACTATGAATACGATCTACGATCTTAGCATGACATATATTTATTTCATTGATAGATAAATAAACAAACATTTGCATTACAGTCTGGGGAGGTCATCATTTGTTTACAAGACATTATCTTCGATTGGGATCATTATGATATTGGTATGGATAGAGTTGAATGCTAGGAAGATGATTCGGGTCTCTGCTTAGAGGTTGATAATACTGTTGATTGAGTTTGGGTAAGACGTTAGAAGAGTTATAGTTGGGATGAAATTTGGGATCATCTGTATAAGGTAATGTATGTATTGAAGGTAACTGAGTGCTACTTTGCTGGTCTCTATGATGATGCGACGGGAAAGCTGGAGAATATCGTGGTTGTTGGCTTTCTTGTGATGGTTGGTGATGATGATAGTGCTGAATCTGGGAGGGCTGTTGCTGTTGTTGTTGGAGCTGTTGTTCGTGGATCTGCATTGGTAGTTTGACTTCGACACTTTGGAGGTTTGAGCAAGAGACGAATTTGAGACTTGTATGATTTGAGTTGCTTGCGGGCTGGTGAAGAGTGCTATAATTTGAGTTGGGAGCCAGACCATCGCGGAACTCGAACTTTTGTCTATAGCCCTGGCAGACCCGATTGGACTTGGTACAGTTATTGCATGTCGGCTTTTGCTGATCGCACTTTATTCGACGCTTTTTGCACGTGAAGCAGCCGTCTCTCGTCCGTTTTGTTTTTGTAGGGGGAGGCGACGAGGAGGTGGAAGGAGATGCAGTTGACATGTTGAGTAGTATGTTGGAGGTTGGAGGTTGGAGTAGGTTAGAAGACAGGTTGAAGTAGGTTAGACAGGTTGGAGTGGGTTGGAGGACAGGTTGGAGTGGGTTGAAAGACAGGTTGTACTAGGCAGATTGAAGGGTAGACAGGTTGGAGTAGGTTGGAGTGGGTTGGAGTAGGTTAGAGAACAGGTTGGACCGGGCAGAAGACAGGCTGGACCAAACAGATTGAAGGGTAAACAGGTTGGAGAGTAGAGGACGATTCAGTAGTTGACAGGTGGGATCTTGGGACAATTGAATGGATAAGCGTTGATATCTCGAACGAGAGCGTAATAGCAGGAGCGAGAGTGAAAGAGCAGAAGAAGGTAAAATAGAAAGGATAATGAGAAGGTTTTATATAAAATGGAAACTGATTTCTTTTTCAATAGAAAGAGTGTTTTATCTTTGGCTTTGCAAGCTTAACTGCTTAAAGTCTGGTAAATTCTAGTACAAGAGCCTGTTCAGTGGCTAAGGCACTGGATTAACTCAAGTCCCATTCAATTACTGTTATCAAACTGGGACAGTAGTATATATTATATATCTTGATATAAGAATTTATTTTTCTTCCAAGTCATAAGGTATTATTTCTTTTTATTTCTGGATGATCTTTTTATCAAAATTATTGGGAATATTTTGTTTTTAGCTGATTTTTCAGTCAATATTTTATTTTTTTTCCTGGTGATTGTTTGTGATTTGTACTATAAGCCATAGAGCGATGGACTGACAGGTTGAGTTCAATACGGTGTCCAACCATGTCGGCAATATAGCAGTTTGACACTTGAGTCTTTGGTATTAACATGCAGGAGAGCTAGGCGATTTCGAGTTAGTTCCGAAAGTGTCAGTCTTCTGGAAGTTTTGAGCTGCCGGTGCACTGAGCTTGATTTAATTGACGTTTGGCTGTCAACGGGCCATGGCCAATGGCGGATAACTTGCCACCATTAGGCCGTAGGGAAATTGGTGATATAGAGAAGTTGATAGTTGTTGAGTTTATTTTATTTTTCAATAGAAACTTTTTTTTATTATTTTTATAGTTTCTTACTTTTATAATATAGTTTCTTTTTTTTTTTTTAATTTTTTTTTTTTTAATTTTTATTATTGGATTTTTTTTTTAATTTTTATATTTATTTTTATTGAATTTTTTCTAATTCTTATTATTGAACTTTTATCATTGAACTTTTATTATTGAACTTTTATTATTGAATTATTTTCATCATGTATCTATTTTGTTAATTATTACCATTGTTCTTATTTTTCATACTTATATATCAATAGTTATAATATTTTTAAATATTTTTTAATATTTATTTTTTAGCAATGAATCTCTTCATACTTTCTGACTTGACAGGGTCGAAATAATCATTTGCGGTATATACAAGAGCCAGAAACTCAAATACAAAACGTACGACATTTGGGTGTTTTTTCCCTTTCATTCTTTCACTTCCATGCTCAGACTCGGTTTCAAAACGCTTCCCTCCCGCCAATTCAACAGTTTGAAAGGCGCAACTGTTTTTCTTTTTGTTTATTAAAAATCCTGCTCCACCCCGTCCTACCCGAGACCTACCAACTCCCTCTCGCCTCTAGTCAAACGGTGGAAAAAAGAAAATCTACTGTTCCGTAGTAAACATTAGGGTTTCTCTGAGCCTTTCCACCGACCTCGGGTCTGCTCCAATCTTTTAGCGGTCTTTTCTTTTTCGTCTTCGACTACTCCAACCATTTTGGTCATCTACCCACACTTGCATTTAGGAAAATAGTTTAGCCGTGTATAAATTTCTTTTTGTGCCACTTGGGTAGTGTGAGTGCTGTGCTGCTGTGCAGTGCATTGCATGCCACGTTATAACCGGGCCCCAAGTTGCCAAGTTGCTTGCGTCATAGCAACGCTTTAGGAAAGCAAATGCGGCTTTTGTTGTGGAGACCTTATTTGTTTTATTTCCTGACATGTATTTTGACTTTCATTTTTTCAAGACACAAAGTTTGTTTTGTACACTTAAAAGTGAATCAACAACATCGAAGTTGGCCGCGGTCGTTTAAAAATACCTGAACCAGAAGAATCAAGTAGGTGCAAACGACGGATTAAACTTCACGGCGATTGAGAGGCCGATCGGTTTTCGGGAACTTTTTAAGTTGGGTCTAGTTGCCCAACCTTAGCTATCACGAAGTGCTGTTCTACGTTACGTTGGCCTGTATTATGCTGGGTTATGTTGCTGCGGGTGTTCCATTCGTTAAAGTTGGAGCGCCAGTTGTTGGAATGGCCGGAGGTCGGATGCATTTACCAGCGGTCGTGATGCAGTTGGCCTACTGCGGGTGAAGCTGAGAGCCAGATTTGTGCCGACTTTGGATACTTAACTACTGGCTTTTAAACTAGTAGCCCAATTTATTGCTATATTATTGATGAATCTACTGATTCGACTTGGGTGATTTGGAGGCTTGTACTATTAACAAGATGAAAACTCACGCTTTACAATTATCCGTAGATGCAGTAATCCGTGGCATTTGATGCCATGAGTTCCACTCTATTTCAGCGACAATATATGTCACCAATCCAGTATTTGGACTGGCTCTTCGCTATATCATCATGCTTCTATCCGTTAAATTCTCTTAATACTTCCGAACAAAGCTCAACTAGTCCATGTGTTTTGCTTTGGTTCACAAAAAATGGTGCAACTTGTTCCTCAAGGTCACCACCTTGTCTGAATATGGTCAGATGGCACATCAGAATGCTGAGTCAGTCTCAGGAGAGGTTCTTGAGAGCCAGTTATGGACAGTGAAGCTTTAAGAGGTTGATGCAGCTCCATGTCTACGCAGTTTACTGTCAAGTTTTGACTGGGGAGTAGGCAAGCTAAGACTGTATTATTTGAATCACCTCATGATCCTTCAACCAGAGTTCACCACTTTAGAGAGCACCCTATAATGTAGTGGCCAACAAAATGATATCTGCAAATAAACAGTTTCATGTTGAACTGTTGCTACAAACACGCACCTGCTAAATCTTTTATATTGCTGGTATATTGCTGATATATTACTTTAAAATTGGTAATATATTGCTAAATCTGTTTTACCTGCTCCAGCTTACTGTTTGTCCAGCTTAACTGCTTTTCCTGCTTTACCAGCTTTACTCTTTCCTGCTTGTCCAACTTTACTCTGCTTTACCTCCTGCTTTACCTGTAGCTTTACCTACTGCTTTTCCTGCTACTTGACCTACTACTTTTCCCATCTATTTGCCTACTACTTGCCTTACTAGATGTTGGTCCGTATTAAAACTGTTTAGGCTGTCAACTCTTAACCCAAACAGGAATCTGAATTTGTGACCAGAAATGCTTTCCAGTATACTCTGTTATCTAGTGTGAGCCCATGATTCATCCATGGACGTGAAACAGATTGATCAGTCGTCCATCGTAGCTACTGGTCAACTCCTAAAATAACCCATCTGTCTAGAATTATTTTGGTTTTAGTTCATCATTGACATGGTACAGTGTCAGCCGCTACCTTTTCTTAAGGATGTTTACGTATCAATGTGAAGAGAACTGCTAAGATCTTTCATTCTTCTCTTTAGTTCTCTTTGCCTTTTTTTTTCATCTTATTCTTTAAAACGAATTATATTCCCTGCGTCTATTCTCGGAGTATAGAAAATCCCTAATACAGTAAACAAACCTTTTTTTGAACTACCAAATCCAACAATCCAGCCCGCCTAAATGTCAATTAAGGTTATACATCTTAAAGATTCGCAGCTTCCACTGCATATTTGCTGCAAGTTTTCTCATGGTTCTGAGCCATACATATCAAACCTTCGCCAATTCTGAAAATGAAGCATGATCCACTTTCTATTTCTGCTATTGTTCGCGTATAAAGCCATTTTCTGGCAATTCCAGCCAACTTCCTCGGTTGAAATGCTCTTTGTCCTGTTGAATAATGTTATTCGAGAAGGCACAAACTTACCAGAAGAAAATGGACCATCTACAGATCATGGATCCAAATCAGTGAATCCTGACTGGCTAACAAAGATCTTACTGAAATCGCTTGGTATTAAATGTAACCATATTACAAGTTCAACCTCATTTTTTTAGAAAGAGTAGGATTGGCATGTAGTATTCCGTTAAAAATTCAATCAAATTTCAAAATTTCTCCAGTTTGAATGCGTGAAATCTTAATTACGGCAGATGAAAGACTTGTGAAACGGAGAATAACTGTTAAAATGCGTCAATTATCTGCAGTATTGATGGAGATTTGTATATTTCGTTGGAGAGTAGTTAATAGTTAAATAGTTCATCATTAGGAGAAATCGCTGAAAATAGTTGAGAATAGTTAAAAAATTGAATAATAGTTATCGCTGAAAAATAGTTGTGAGGCTGGAATTTCAACCAATTAAAAGCTTGGTTACAAGTATCAACATACTAAAAAAAAAAAAAAAACTAAAAAAAAACCATTTTTTTTCCAAGACAATTTGTAATTGAGATTCTAGACGATTGAAAAAATCTTGAGACAGTACTCCTTTTAACAATGGAATATTAAGGGATAACTTTGCCACTTTGACAAAAATTCAATATAGATCGCCTATTTTACTTGAAAGGGCAATAGCTGAAAGTTCACCCAGAGTCGCTGAATCACTGACACAATTGTAGAACACTAGAAATACCCCGACAGCTCTGTTCAACCCTACCTGACGTTCCTAGAGAACATCTACGAGAAGTAAGTTCAGATAAGGTTGCAGGGAGGCAAACATACCAGTAATTCAAAGAGTTGTAAGAAAAAATATAAAATCGTAGACTTCCAGAAGTTTTCAGTGAGCTCTATGGATCTTCAATTATTTAGATGTACGGTGTCAATAGGTGACAAAGAATAACTCTAAAATTTGACACAGTCAATATAACTATTGTTACTTTCTTGACTCTCACCACGCCACTGAATTACAAGCCATGGTCATCATGGCGCTGAAACCTTGATCTTAATCATCAATAGTAGCAACCCCGGAATTATTCTGGGAACCATTAGTCTTGCTGCGATTTCTTGAATCAAGTGAAGGAGCCTGCAATTTACCAAAGGAAGGCCCTGAATACTGCAATTCCTCGGTCAGTCACTGAGAAGATCCGGCCTCAGCTACTCCACAAATTCTACTCCAATGAAGAAAGTTCGTACTTGTCGCAGAAAAAGGTTTCCCGACAAGATCTGATGATGTTTAGAACCAGTCTCCCATGCTACAGGCGGCTTTTAGCAAGTAGCTGGTTTCAAACTCAAACTCATATATCAATACTATCGTCATTTGGCTAGATAAGATCAAGAACTATGAAACAGTCAATTCAAAGTTTCAGTGCATGATCTACTCTTTGAACTGATAATTATTAGACAACTCAACAAAAATTGAGTGTAAGTTAGCTTTGGACCGTAGATTTAACAACTTCAGGTTTGATATTTGACTCTGAGTAGATTGAGTGAATTGAGTGGAATGAGTGGCTTGAGTTTTGCTTGAGTTTTGCTTGAGTTTGAATTGAGTATTAGAATAGAGTATTTGGCTTGAGTTTTGCTTGAGTTTGAATTGAGAGTTTGGCTTGAATTTGGCCTGAGTTTTGCTTGAGTTTTGCCAGTTTGAATCAAGCCTCAAGTCTTAAGTACCATTTGAACCAAGTCTCAAGTCCCAAGTCCTTTGATACAAGTCCCAAGTCTACCAAATTACAAGTCATATTCTTTGGAACATTACAAGGATTTGGTTGCGCTTTGGTGTGAAGGCCAGCTATGCTATACCAGCCGGCAAAAGTGTGGAATCTTTTAATTGCAAATTTTTCTGAAATTTGTTGCTACATGAGACGGTCGAGTTGCCATTGCGCATTATGAGGATATTGCCAATGGATTTGCATGAATTCGAGATGAATGAATCTGGTTCGGGTTCTAGAAGCGACAGACAAGACGCGACAGGCGAGACCGAGTTGATACGCTTTTTGGAGCTGGCTGATGGGAGGGATTTGCAGACTCAGCGACCGACTGTGCGACGAAAGATTTTGGAGATTGGCCGCGAGATATTTGGAGACTATGAGCGGCGAGTGATTGTTCCAGTTGATTTGGTGGTGAAGCAGCATGAACTGAAGGAAGATTTCGGACGAGAATTGAGTAGAGAAGATGAAGGTGATTATGCTGATTTGGAGGATGAAGGTTGGAGTGACGAGGAAACTGGTCTTAAGCGGAGGTTCAAGGAGGAACGAAAGAATCAGCATCAAAGCGAGATCAAAGGAAAGAGTTGTGATTTGAGACGCGAAGGAGGTTTGAGACGCGAACCAAAGAGAAATCGCGAAGCAACAAATCAGAAGCACGAAGCAAATACTTTTCAGTTGATTGAATCAAATACAGAGTTGATTGAATCAAATACAGAGTTGATTGAACCAAAGATTGAACTGATTGAACCAAATACAAAACTGAAAACAGATCAGAAAACAGATCAGAAAACAGATCAGAAAACAGATCAGAAAACAGATCAGAAAACAGATCAAATAACAGATCAAATAACAGAACTGAAAACAGAACTGATTCAACCAATTACCAAATTAAAACCAACAAACCACTGTTACGAAGAAAATATCAAAAAAGATATAGCTTCACTCATTGAAATTGCTCAAGAATATTCATATTTACAAACCCCAAACTTGACAATCTGTGATGCACTCTATCAATATGTACCCGGAATCGCAAGTATGAACATTGATTCAGAACTGTTTCCTGTCCTACCAATTGACTTCTACAAACAGTTTTGTAATCTCTTGATACAACTAGAAGCACACCATACAGTGAAAAAACTCTTACAGTCTTTCGAGACTGTAATGCGTTATGACCGGAGAGACAGCATAGTTTTGCTATTTCTCGACTTGAGATTAAAAGTACTGAGAAAATCAATGTCTGTCCTGTCAATCGCATTTCACCAAGACTTTGGCAGTGAAATTGAGACGATAATATCGCATTACAGACTGCTCTTCCCGTACACAAAGTTTTCCGTGACTGACAAGTCCACGCGAAAAGTGAAAAAAATCCCATTGACAGTCAGATACGACGAGAACTCAAACATTTATCAACTAAGTGTAGTCACAACTATGCTCGACGTTGCTATACTGCTAAAGAGCAATTGGATGTTTGGCATGTCAGGGCCTGCCGAAAGCTCTCTTGGGGAAGGGTCTGTAGTCCGCCCTCCCAAGCTCTATGCCTACTTTTTGCAATTAATGAAGATTGTTTTAGGCCATCTCGAAGTCATGCAAAGGAAGTTAGGGCTTACCAAACGAAAATACTCCCGAACAATATCTAATGTCGTAAAAAGAGTCTTATTCATGTCGGGCAAAGCAAGCTGGATATACTATGAGAGCGAGGTCGTGGCTCACTACGACGAAACAAACGTCTTTAGAATATCCAGCCGCCTAGACAGTCAGCGGTGGAGGGCTTTCTGGAAATATCCCAACCTCTGCTTCCAGCAGTATCTGGCGGTAAGCGGATGGACTCTGCTTGACGGACCAGCTGCGGACAGAGATATCGAGGAAGAAGATATAGACGAAGACAAGTTGTACGAACTGAACCAAAGGACAATACTCGACACAATAGTCCAAACGACTGCACGCTCGACTTGCGAAGAACTGGAGACAATATCACGATTTTTCTTAAGATTTCGAGATTATCACAAGTCCAAACAGGTAAAAATCCTGATTTCGCTCGTCCAAGATGCTCATTTCACCTAGATAGGCAAATTACTAAATTGGGCCATGATATTCAGGGCCCGATTCTCGTCAGCAAATGGCATATGAAAAAAAGTACAAGCCGGTCGGGATTCCACGGACCAAAATAGCCTAGACAAGAAACTGTTTCATTCATGGATACTGTCCCACATTGCCCTATGGCGAGAATGCCTGCAATCCTGAGGAATAACAAGTCCTGAGGAATAACAAGTCCTGAGGAATAACAACGTCGATTTGAAGCAATCTCTCTTGAACGTCAACAAAACAACTACGCCATCGTCGTCTCGAGCTGTCACTAGAAAAATTGGTTATGCCACGAAAATAAGCTTTTTATCTTCATCATTACACGACAACAGTGACAGGAATTTCTTTTTGGAAGCTTTAATTTCACTATGCTCATGTAATTAACACTGGATTGGTCTAAAATTTAGCTGTATTCGGCCAAATCTCTGCACACACGAGCGCTGTTTTTACTATGGGGTAACAGTAGAATACATGGAATTGTGGGGAAGAAACATTTCTTTTTGGCGGTTTTCTCACTATAATTTAGGGTACCAAACTTTTATTATTATTTTTAGGGATTTGTTTCTCTACATCAGACTATGCGTGGAGACGCATATGATATAAATATGTTCAAACATCTCTCTTTCTTTTATCTTTTCAACTTTTTTTTTTTTTCTCCAGAGAACCGGAATATTCAGCATTATGGCCACGTTAATTCAATCGTCTAGTTCGCAGCATCAATACTCGTACAGTCCACAGTCTCCCAGAAGAACCAAGCGAAAGGTCTCAATATATTCTCTGATCCCCACAGACTTCAGCTCATACTACACCCCTGAGGTACTTCAGTCAAACAGCCTAACGGCGCAGGGCCGACCTTCTTTCACTTCACGACCGCTGATAGACTGGGCTCTCAACGACCTTCGTTCGCTTCTTATTTTTGACACTCCGCTGGCCCCGGGTCTGCGAGAAACCAGGCTCCGGGAGCCGGGATTCCAGATCCATGTGATATCGCGAGAAGCGCCGGACGAGCAGATAGTGGAGCAGCTTGCCAACACATCGCTGTACCAGGAATTCAACTTTGGCTACGAGTTCAGGAGACAGACGGCTTACTACACGTTGTTGTCAGTTAGGGAGAGGATCGGGCAGGGCAAAGGGCTGACGAGACCGCAGTGGAGAAACGTGGTGGAGAATTATCTGCTCAATTTGGCCTGCGAGGCTCAGTGTCGACTGGACTTTAGGGAGCTTTATTGCCAGGTTTTGGAGAAGAAGAAGATTGAGTACGGGCATCTCAAGAGCTTTCAGTATGGGGTGGAACGAAGAGACGTTAGCAGGAGGGCTTCCTCGCCATTGCTGAAGAAGGCGATATTGACGAATATCTCTACGGAGTACAAGAACTATGATTTGTACGACGGGGAGGTTCGACTGCATCCGAGTTCCGTTAACAGCTATCGAGGCGAAACGGGTCATGGACGCAAGAGCCGGGTGAGATTGTCGAGATATGAGAAGCAGGAGATTTGGGTGTACTGCCAGTCAAGGTTGTACAAGTATTTGGGGTTGAACTGGAAGCCAGATGAGCTGGTTTAAGCATGGGTGTAGTGTGTTTATAAATTTTATTATTATTTTTTATCTGATTCTATATTAATGATTGCTTTTGGTGATGATTGAAGCCGAGGTTTTGAAAAGAGGTGTTTGTGATACGCAGAGTAATCAAATCACGTTATATTTAGAATCACGTGATGATATTGAAGTAGAGCAGATTGAGGATGTGAGGAGACGACTGTGATTAAGTTAGGGGATAGGGCGATAATGAGGGCGCTTTGTCGGGACGAAGCACTGGAGAAAGATGCGCGAGATGAGTGAGCCGTTAAAGTTGATTTCCTAGGTAGGCAAGTGGGAAATGTGGGTGAAGTGGGATGAAGGGCCGATAAGGGGATAGTCGGATCGGTATGATTGATTATTTTCTTTAGATGGTAGATGGGGAAAATGAGCACAGAGTTTAATGGATTTACTAATGATTTATTTATAACAAGAGTCAAAGTATTATTAGAAAGAATTAAAAAATGTTAACGAATTATATTTGTGATATTTCAAATAATTAAAAAATTAAATAAAAAGATGATATAAATGAAAAGATAATATAAATGGAAAGATAATATAAATGAAAAGATAATATAAATAAAAAAATAATATAAATTAAATAAAAAAATAAAAAATAAGATAAAATAAATAATAAGATAATATAAAATAAGATAAAATAATATAAAATAAATAAAATAAATAATAAGATAATATAAAATAAGATAAAATAATATAAAATAATATAAAATAATATAAAATAATATAAAATAATATAAAATAATATAAAATAATATAAAATAATATAAAATAATATAAAATAATATAAAATAATATAAAATAATATAAAATAATATAAAATAATATAAAATAATATAAAATAATATAAAATAATATAAAATAATATAAAATAATATAAAATAA
>JAJMHM010000026.1:0-181847 GCA_030566045.1 Geotrichum geniculatum | reverse complement strand
ACTATAATATAATTCAACATATAATGGGCTAGCCTTCGCTATACTTGTAATTTCCTTCTTTACGCGTTTCGCGTATGAAACATAATGGGTTAGGGTATTTGGAAAATTAGTTATTAGGATGAGTTTACACCACCATTTTTTCTCATCAACCCCATTCTCAGCCAATTGATAACTCGACGAGTCGCAACGTACTGGCCAAACCAACAGCTTCCAGACTCTCAGGACCTCAGAAACTCACGAGCGTTGGTGCTTACAGAAGTAATTTGCACATTGACGCGACAAATACTGTCCGAAGCGTTTGAACCCGAATTCCCTGGAGCGCTAACGCGGAACCCAAACTCAACAGGCCCGCAGAACAATTCACCGGTTCGCGGTACCATTCCACCTCGTCCAACTGCATTTTCCATTCACAATGGCATCAACTTCAGCATCTCCTCTGCCATTCTCAAACAATACCAACTCGCATACACCCAGCACCAATACTAATAACACACATAGCAACGCCGAAGAAGAGACTGAAAAACGTATTGAAATCAGCGAATTCATCAAAGACTTTCAAAAACTACTGGGCAATGAAAAATGGGAAAAATACAAAGTTTACATTACAAAGTTTCTAATTGGGAAGATCACAAGAATCGAGCTCGAGGAGGAACTGAGCCAAATCTTTAGTAACCGTGAAGTGGTGAAATTTCACAACAAGTTCCTGCTAATCAACTTGACAAACTCGCTGCAGCAAGATGTGTCTGCGGTAGGTACAAACTCAACGAACGGATGGACAACGAAATCCACGTCCAATGGAGCGACAAACAGCGCGAGTAGCGAAGTAGTGAAGCTGAAAAAAGATATCCTGAGTCTCTCAATCAGAGAACGAAAGAGAATCAAGGAAATTGCCAAATCACCGGCCAATGTTCCGAAATCCACGATTTCGCAAACCAGACAGACAATGCTACCCCATATTCCCATAAACATGGAAGAATCAGCAGCGAATACTCCCAATCTTGCAAACGAGCTTGCTGCTTCATATGATGCTCCTCTCATTGGGGAAATATATGAGATCTTTGATGTCAACATGCTGCAGATGAAAATCAACAGTATTTTGATTGAGAATGGGCTTTCTTTAAACGTCCAGGAAAGCACCATCAAGTTGATACTGACCAGTTTAGAGTTTTATCTCCGAGATCTCATTCAAAAACTTTTTACGCATAAGAGAAGTCAGTCGAATGCAGCGCCATTAACAATACAAGATTTGAATTTTATCATAAAGTCTTCAAACAATCTGCTTGTAGAGCTGAACAGTTGCTTGTTTAATCTGAATGATCGGATGTTGAGTAATGACGATGAAATAATGGTTGATGAGCAAGAAGCAGGTGATACAGAGGAGCTGGACAATTTACTCAATGACTTGATAAACGAGCCCATAATATGAGGTATACACCCACTAGACTTATTTATACATATATTTATCAAAAGTATATATGGCCCAATGTACATCATGAGATTAAAAGCAATTAATGAAACCATTTGAGACAGAATGGAAATCCAACGAGGACTCCAAAAAGTTATTGTGCCACATCAGGAACCGTTCTAGAACGTCATGACTGGATAGCAGGGTGTTTCAATATAAGGTATTTCGATAGAATGATTCGAGAAACTATCTCAACTGATTTCAAAACAAAAAGCCGACTGAAACCCATAGTATTCTGTCTGGCATGTATATTTCTTTTCTCGATCTTTTGAAACTCTGTTGAAGGTTTCCTTCTTGAGATCTGAAGGTTCAAACGTTTTTCTTCTACAACTTGGGTTAAAGAGTTAAAATTATGGACGCAAATATAGGTACGACAATTAATGGGCTCATATACTCTTTGGCAGCCATTGAATGTAAATTTTTTTTCCATTATATTTCAGATTATTCTTCTTTGTAGTACCCAAAATAGACTCAAACTTGTCAACGGCATAGTAGAAGATGGAGACTTTGATTCATCCTATACGCTCGAGATCTTATAGTTCCAGACGTGCGAAGTGGCAAAATGAACCTGATTCCAACTCAAATAGAGTTGAGTTGGTGATGTGCTTCCACGCCTTAAAGAACAGTTTGAGACTGTTGTATTCATGTCTTTTTTGTTTCTTGTTCCATGGCTTTCTAGAAATCTTAATTAAAGATATGGTGACCCTTTCAAAAGCATTAATATACTTTACGCCAGCCAACATTCAGATTAAGTAGATGCTATTTCATTGAAATTAAAATGTGGGGGTCAGCCAAAAAAGCAGATATTTCACAAGTGTCAAAAAATCACCCGACAAAAATTCAATTAAATTTTGCACTGTTCGAACCCAGTCTCAATTTATGTCTGAACCTGCCTATTCACGGTTAATTCTCAAAACGGGAATATACATACATGAGTTACGGTACTGTTGTTTTTGTAAAAGTGACCCTGACATTAAACCCATGTTCCTTGCCCTTAACCACACAAAATGTTTTATTTACAAGACTTCTTATAATGATATAATTTCTTTTTTGAAAACATTAGGTCTACGTGAAACATTTCTTTTTCCATTTAGATTTTTTTCTTTCTTTTCTTTTTTTTCTCTTGGATTTTTTTTGATTTCAATTTTTTTCTTCGCTCTTTTCTCTTTCTTCCTCCTTCTCTTTACATACTTAATAGCATTGTTCCAGCCCACTGTTCTATATACAATTGCACTGAAAAAGCAGCATGCAAGATCAATGCCCAACTCTCCGTCTGCTTCAAATCACCACCAGCACATTTGTCTCTGCCCGACAACAGCGACAGTACGTGTTCCCAGGCCCAGAAACGCATTCATCCTGTTCCGACAACATCATCATTCTGCAGTAGTGGCGGAATACCCAGGCAAGAGTAATCCAGAAATATCAAAGATCATCGGAGAGAGATGGAGAGCTTTGTCGCCGGAGAAGAAAGAGTTTTGGATAGAGCAGGGCGACGTTGAAAAGAAAAGTCATTTGGAACGGTTCCCGGACTATCGGTACCAGCCACGACGGAACTCGAAGAAGGGATCTAGTTCTGGCGGGTCCGGAGCCAACAGTGGAGGCGGTTCGGGTGCTCCGAGTGGTCAGCAGAGTACAATTGATTCCGTTCATCAGTCCAATGTTTGTGTTAATTGTCGAGGAATAACTTCTGCTCCATCATCATTTGTTAATACATTTAAATCTCAGTCGAATGCTCAGCAGAACCAAGCAAATCTACAACAGACTCTACAACAGGGCAGTCTACAACAGGGCAATCTACAACAGGGCAGTCTACAACAGGGCAATCAACAACAGAACCTACAACCGACCAATCTACAACAGAACCTACAACCGACCAATCTACAGACCAATCTACAGACCAATCTACAGACCAACCTACAACAGAACCTACAACAGACCAGCCTACAGACCAACCTACAACATACCAACCTACAACAGAGCCAGAACCAGAACCAAAACCAAAACCAAAACCAACAAAACTTACAACTCCATCAACCTTACCTCGCAAAGTCAACTGATACTCCATCTCCTTCAATACCTCAGAATTCAAACGTTTTGCATCAACCTCATCTTCCTCCAGCCCAACCGTTCTACCAGCCTTATCCACCACCTACTCCTATCCATCCTTCACCCTTCTACGATTCGCATCATCATCGCTCCATGCATAAAGGGTCGGCCCCTTCAGTATCTCCATTGTTCGACCACAGCCAGAAACCCCACCAACATTTGTTTGAGTCTACAGTCAGGCACCAGTCAGCTCCCGAAATAAGTAAGCCGTTCAACATGAAACTAGGTTCAACTGGCTCAATAACGTCTATCGCCTCCAATCTGAGCTCTGTAGGCTCCATCAGCTCCTCCATCAGCTCCTCTTCGTCCTCCACCAGCATGGCAAGCTTCTCAAACTACAGTCTGCCCCGTCTGAAGAAGGAAACAGATGAAAAAGACCACGAAGAGCCTGGGGACGACCCAGACAAGAAGCCTTCTTTGACGCACTTTGCCTTTGAGAAAAAAAGTATCTTGCACGAACCAAATCACCACGACAATCACCATCTGCATCATCCACATCTACCTCACCACAGACTTCCTCCGTCGTTTGCGCACCCAAAGTACAAGCCGTTGACTTCCTTGACCGAGGAGGACGTCGGCTTTAGTAAGAGACGACGAACGTCTTCGCACCATGATCCTTTGACGACCGCTTCGCGGCACCATGCCCTGAATTCCATTCAAGAGTCGTCGTGGCAGCCCGACCTGACAGTCCGGGACAAGGCCGATATTCTAGCATCTATTACAGTGCGACGGGAATCAGGCAAGCTGGTTTCGATTGAAGGTCCGGACCCGGACGTCGTGGAGCAGGTGCGGGTTTCTATTGAAGCCAAGTTGCGAGGCGAGAGCGCTTTAGAACTCGAAACCCTAGGGCTTCAGGAGGTTTTGCAAGAGGATTCTCCGTTCAAATCCAGTCGGGCCAAATGGCTGTACTGGCTTGCATGTCTTCATGAGAAGTCCGAATTTTTGTGGAAAGGTAAAACAGTCATTGCCGGAAGTTATTTATTGAGTTTGGCCGAGAAGTTAGCGGAGTCATTTGGTGAAGAAGGATCTGAGACTCAAACTGAAGCGGATTATCAGCAGCGATGGTCAATGACTGCTGCTTTGCTTCGAGGTTTTCCTGCCCCTGATTATATTGTTTATATTCAGCCTACGTCGTCAGGGGAAGAGGTATCAATGGCGGAATTACGAGGAGGGACTAAGATGGTAATAGTTGGGGGAGAGATAGAAGAGATACGAGACATTGTTATACAGAAGGTGTTTTAGGACTTAACCTTTAGTTGACGAACATTTTGAATATTAGTTAGACGATATATATTGTATTTACACAGAAATTTTCATTGTATTTTTGTAGATTTAAGTCTTTAGGTCTTATTTTTATTGTAGTTTTTTTTTTATTATTTTTATTATTATTATTTTGTATTATTATTATTTTATTTATTCTCATTATGTTTTATTCATATTCTTATGTTTTATTATTATTATTATTATTATTATTATTTTTATTATTTTTATGCTTTATTCATATTCTCATGTTTTATTATTCTTATTCTTATTTTTTCATATTCTCATTTTTTATTCTTATTTCTTCATATTCATTGTTAATTTTTTCTGTTCATTCAATTCTATTCTCCAAAAAGCAAATCTAATCTATATACAATATGTAGGAATTACTTATGAATATCAAGCTTATTCACATTACCCATAACTGGAACTTCTCGACACCCCCCATTGTTCGGATCCCAAAATTTAGGATCACCAAACGGTTTTGTTTCTTTAGGCAAATGCATTTGCTCAGTCCTCAATGTCTCAAGCTTTTGTCTCAACCAAAATGCAAGCTCACTACGCAACTCCTCGGCTTGCGTTCCTGATTTCAGGGTCTCAGTCAAGTCCGTCATTGCCTTCTCGGATACAACTTGGGAATCAAGAATCCTCCGGTGCTCGGATTGCAATAGATCCTGCCATCTGTCTCTGAAACACTTCCACTCCTCAGGATCAATCACCTCGCCTACTCCAACAGTTACCTCAGACCCCCACATTTTCCAAAGTCGGTAGTCCTCGTCGCGATCCTCTGGAATCACCTTCTCAAAACCATGAGAATACATGGGAATGATCAACGGAGGCCTGGAAGACTCAAGCATCAGCCGAGCAACTCCCCAGTGAAAGTATCGCAGAGTCAATTCGTGCGGAGGATACACCTGGTGAACAAAGGCCTCGGGAAAGATATGAACCCAGTCTGGAGTGTTTGAAAACTTGTTTGAATCACCCGAAAGCAGGTGAATCGCAGCATCTATCGAGCCCTGGAACGGGCCCTCTCCAAACCGTTTGGTAGCCAAAACCTGCCCAAAAGAAAAGAACCATTTGGTAAAGCTAAAGAGTCAGCAAACCGTGCACCAAGTCTCAATCGCCATGCTTACCTATTGGCAAAACAAACATTATCAGCACCTAATCCCCATCGCACCTTTCCTTGCAAAAACCAGGTCCAAGGCAAAATCCCCCAAATAAAAGGATCATCTAGCAGCGATCCGTGATTCATAACGGTGATTACTCCCCGTCCCTCTCGCTTAGCACGGTCAATACCTTCCAACAGCGTCTTTCTCATCTCCGGCTCTTGGAATTTGTACTTCATTGGCCCAGACATCATGACCTTTGCAAACGTTCCCGTCGCCAAAATCGTCAGTCGCGAAAGCAGCTTGAATGATGGTTTATGACGACGTCCTCCAAACGATACAAATCGCGATCCTCTTTTCTGGACATTGCTAAAAGGTTGAGAAATCGGTTCCATTTCATATATTAGATGTAGAATAAAGAACTTTTTCAAAACAAGCATTCAAATGTATTAAGTACTAATAAACTATTCGACTGTCTAAAAAGAAGATAAACCCTTAACCTAGCCACACCATAATTACCATAATGGGATCACCATTCCATCACCAAAGAATCATCACCATATAACCATCCATCCCATATCACCATCCATCACCATCGCCATTCCATCTATCACCATTCCATCCATCACCATCCCATCCATCACCATCCCATATCACCATCCCATCCATCTCAATTAAGTAACCTTCTTAAGATTAGTACTCAACCATTCAAGACCCTCATAAAGACCCTCTCCAGAAGTAGCACAAGTGGCCTGGATATACCACGATCTCATTCTCAAAGAATGCAAACCCAGCTTGTCCGTGATCTCTGCAGCGTTCATGGCATTTGGTAAATCCTGCTTGTTGGCGAAAACCAGCAACAACGCGTCGCGTAGCTCCTGCTCATTAAGAATTCGTTGCAACTCGCCAGAAGCCTCAGCGACTCTCTCCCGATCGTTACTGTCTACCACAAAAATAACACCCTGAGTATTCTGAAAGTAGTGTCTCCACAAGGGTCGGATCTTGTCTTGTCCACCGACGTCCCAGACGGTGAAGGAGATATTTTTGTATTCGACGGTTTCAACATTGAAGCCAATCGTCGGGATGGTGGTCACAATCTCGCCCAGCTTGAGCTTGTAGAGAATCGTGGTCTTTCCGGCGGCGTCCAAGCCAACCATCAGGATTCTCATTTCTTTACGGCCAAAGAGCCCACTGAGAAGTTTGGAGATTGATAAGCCCATGATGTTTGTTTCTGGTGACCGTTAGCTGATGTTCACGCATAGTAGTTGGCTACTTACATGTTTGTATGTGTTTCCTATTGAATTGGAGAATGTAGGTGAAGGAAGAAGAATGGGAAGGAGTGGAAAATATCTAGAAGGCACAAACTAGTTTACGTGTCACTGTCAGAGTCATGTGATTAGATTATCTAAGGAATGATTAATTATTTGTAATATATGATTAATTATTTTTAATATATGATAAATTAAAAATGAAAAATCCTTTAAATCAATGACTATTCTTATTTCTAATATATTACTAATCATATTCTAATACATCACTAATCATATTCAAATACATCACTAATCATATTCTAATACATCACTAATCATTACATCACTAATCATATTCTAATACATCACTAATCATATTCTAATACATCACTAATCATTACATCACTATTCACTTTTAATATCACTATTCACACTCTATTACATCACTATTCACTTCTTAAGTACCTGTTGATATATCATTCACCATTCGCTACATTTGCTACAATTGACACAATTGCTACTTGTCTAGATCAAAAAATTGGCATAAACATGATTCACTCTCCTACCCCCGTTATTAAGGTTACCATCGGTTTCATTCGATTGTTTAACCCTCAGACACCAGGTGAAAAATTCCAGACTGCACAGGGTCCATGAGATTCCAAGAGGGACCTGTCAAACTATAACATCCGCCTTGTTGGATAACGGTTCCTGTCAAAATCGGTATAGCCCCACATCTGCAACATTGTTCAAGTTCTGGACCTAAATATCAGGACCAATTGATTCGAGGTGTTCCCCGGAATTCTGGAGACTTTATACTGATTACATTCTAGAGTTTATCAACATCTATAAACTGGGTACACACGAATCAGGTGTCAGCTAACTTATTTTATCAGCTATTGTATGAGCTATTGTATGAGCAAAGTTAGCTGATGAGCAAAATTAGCTGATGAGCAAAGTTAGCTGATGAGCAAAGTTAGCTGATCAAGCTACATCAACAAACTCGTTCAATCACTCCAATTCAATCATCTCCATCACCTCCACCACCCACCATCCTCCTCCAGAACCACCCCCCTACCCCATATTCCCTTATCAAACACGTGACTTGCTATCAATATGAGCGGCACATCTCCAATTTCAAAAAAAAAAAATTACGAACGTTCCGTTTCTAGAGCATTATCTTTCTACCTCATTAAAGAACCATCCCTCTTACCTCCACCTCCGTAGACTCTCGCAGCTAGCTCGAACAACCGAGGTGCGCGCCTTCCTCGCCTACTAACCAGACACTTTGCTAATGACACTTACCTACAACAGCGTGCCCAGATCAGACTCGCCTAGCTCGTCCAGAGCTAGCACGGCCCACAAGAGCTCCTCCAGCGACTCGGCCGCCATCATCAACCTCATGAACACTCTGGTGGGAGCTGGTATTCTCGCCATGCCCTTCGCGCTCAACCAAAACGGAATCCTTCTCGGAGTGCTCACCATCATTTTTTCAGGTATCACAGCTGGGCTGGGATTATATTTGCAAGGCCTGACGGCTCAGTTCGTAGAGCCTGGCCACGCGTCCTTCTTCCAACTGGCTGTCAAGACGTATCCTGCGCTGAGCGTGGTGTTTGACCTGGCCATCGCCATCAAGTGCTTTGGAGTCGGTGTCTCGTATCTCATCATTATTGCAGAGCTCATGCCGCAGATTCTCAGCACCGTCTCAGCAGACGGTATTCCCAGAGTCTTTTGGGTAACCGGTGCTCTGGTGCTTGCTGGTCCTCTTGCCTACTTGAAACGGCTGGACTCGCTGAAGTACACTTCGGTCATTGCGCTCCTGGCAGTGGGCTATCTGGTCGTCATTGTCGTGTACCAGTTCTTCTTTTGGCAGGCCGACGAGAGCCTAAAAGGCAGCGTCGTGATTTGGTCTCCTGTTTCGTTCACCGCCGTCCTCAAGACTCTGCCGGTCTTTGTGTTTGCGTTCACTTGTCACCAAAACATGTTTTCTGCCATCAACGAGATCCCCGAGCGCAAGGAGCGGAACATTAGGAGGATCGTTGTTCTGTCCATCTTTCCTGCCATTGTGTTTTACTTGGTCGTTGGGCTTGCTGGATACATGACCTTTGGCTCTACTGTTGGCGGCAACATCATTGCAATGTATCCGCACTCTGTCAAGACTGTCGTTGGGCAGATTGCCATTGTCGTTTTGGTTCTGTTCTCGTACCCGCTTCAGGCTCATCCGTGCCGCGCTTCAATCAGGAACATAATTCACTGGGTGAAGGTCACGTACTTTCCTTCTGTCGAGGACCGGTCTGAATACCGTGCAGTGGACGACGACGACGCCAGTCCGCTTGCGCCGTCCAGCGACCACGATAGCCATCATATTCTGATCACGACCTTGATTATTGTGTTTTCGTTTCTTTTGGCTTGGAGAGTTGATTCTTTGGAGGTCATGTTGGCGATTGTTGGGTCTACTGGGTCTACTTCGATATCGTTTATTCTCCCTGGGTTGTTTGCGTACAAGTTGTTGACTTTACAGAGAGACGAGAATATTAATCCTACGTTTAACCAGGACTTTTATGGACTCCAGCCTGGTAATGGCAAGTTTAGTTGGAGAGAAAAGTTTCTTAGATATTTGGCTGTATTATTATGTTTCTGGGGTATATTGGTGTTGGTTGTGTGCTTAGGGCTCAATATAGTGACTTTGGTTTAGCGATATTCTATATTGTTTATAGACATAGATTTCTTTTGATTCCAGATATAATACAGTCATTTATGAGGTTTGTAGATAATTTTTATTCAGGTATAAGAGTGTATTCAGTGTTTAGTAATTATTATTATTATTAGGATTTAGTAATTATTATCATTAGGATTTAGTAATTATTATCATTAGGATTTAGTAATTATTATCATTATTAGGATTTAGTAATTATTATCATTATTAGGATTTAGTATTTAGTATCGGTATATAGTATCAGGATTTAGTATTTAGTATCGGTATTTAGTATTCAGAATCAGTATTTAGTATTCAGAATCAGTATTTAGTTTTCAGTATTCAGGTTTGTAGAGGCTTTATTTTTTTATTCATTATTTGTTTTATTTATTTGTTTTATTTTTAATTTATATTTATTTCATGTTATTCTTAATTATTTTATTTATTCTTAATTACTCTTTTTAATTTATTTTATATATTTTATATACTTTATATATTTTATTCATTCTATTCATTCTATTTATTTACTTATTTACTTATTTACATTTACTTATTTCATTCTTTTTCCTATTCTCTATTTACTTTCCTCCATCCCACATCCCACCTACCTAATCACGAGTACCTTACGTAAGCATTGAGCTTATTCTGCCACATAAACTTTTTTCTGTCACCACCGAGCTTTCTTCCTTCTTAACCAATTTCAATTACAATCACCAGCCATATACTCCACCATCTATAAACCATCTACAAAGCATACACAATGGGCACTTCACATTACGACAACGAAGACTCGTTTCTCTCAGAAGACGAAGAAGAACTATGTCCTCTCTGCGTGGAGGAAATGGACATCTCTGACAGAAACTTCAAACCGTGTCCGTGCGGTTACCAGGTGTGCCAATTCTGCTACAACAATATCCGACAGAACCCGCAGCTCAACGGCAAGTGCCCGGCGTGCCGGCGACCATACGACGATGAGTCCGTCGAGTACCGGGCCATCTCGCCTGAGGAGTGGAAACGAGAACAGGCCAAACAGGCCCGCAGAGAGCGGGAAAAGAAACAGCGCGAACGAGAAAAGAAGGAAACGGAACTCTCCTCCAAAAAGCATCTCTCAGGAATGCGGGTCATCCAAAAGAACCTCGTGTATGTCATCGGTCTCAACCCGAACATCCCGACCGAAGAACTCCACCACACGCTCCGATCGGACTCGTTCTTTGGCCAGTACGGCAAGATCCAGAAAATCGTCATCAACAGGCGTAACAACTCCAACGGCAACCCCGGTATTGGCGTCTACGTTACCTTTGCCCGCAAAGAAGACGCCGCCAAATGTATCAAGGACGTCGACGGCTCTTTGCACGATGGCAAATACCTGAGGGCCGCCTATGGAACAACTAAATACTGTTCGTCTTACCTTCGCGGGCAGGCCTGCCCCAACCCTAACTGTATGTTCCTCCACGAGCCAGGCGAAGAAGCAGATTCATACAACCGTCAAGAGCTGTCGACCTACCAGCACGACCATGCTGCAAAGCACGAGCTTCAGAAAGACAAGAGCATCAAACACACTCCCAAGGCCCATCATGCGACACCGGTTGCCGTGCAACAGGAACATCCACCTCACCATTCTTCCCACCACCAGCAGAACAACAGCCAGCACCATCAGCCGCAGCACAGCGAGGTACAAGGAGCTGACAGTTCGGGACCTGCATTACCGCCAACGGCGTCCTGGGCCACGAAAGCTTCACCGAGTGTCACCACCGTTAAGCCTAGCCAACCTTCGTTTCCTCCACTCCCAGTTGCCAAAGCCACTACCACTCCAGTCGCAGCTGCTCCAGCCGTGCCCCCTACTCCCGCAGAGAGCCCCATCATATATCCTCAGCGAGAGGTACCCAAGATTGATCCTGCACTGAAGTTTATGGAGGACAGTTTAGCAATGCTATCAGCCCGCAACTACGACTACCAGTTTTCGCAGGATCTGTATACGAAGGAGAAGATGGCGGGGGCGTTGCCATATTTTTCATTTTCTGGGGGTTTTTCTGGAGCTGTGAATTCGCAGGCACAGTCTGTTTTGAAGGAGCTACCATCTTATGTGTTTACGACTATTGCTGTTACACCTCGTCCAGATCTGTTTCGTCCGATTGAACAACCTCTTCCTCCTATTCCGCTTTCACAACAGCAGCAGCCTCAGCCTCCGCAGTTGCAACAACCACAGCAGCATCAGCAACAGCAGCAAATCCCGCATCAGCATCATTTACAGCAGGGTAGTATTAGTACTCCGTTTACTCAATTAATGGATAAGATTGAAGGAATGAGAATTCAGACACCTACTCCACCACCTCCACCTGGGTTATATTCTACTGGTAATGGAGGAGCTATCAATAGTACTCCTTCGCAAAATTCGTCAGAGCTATTAGCTAGATTGATGAAGAGAGATTCTTCAGGTGAGGCATAAATTCTTGTTCTTTTATTGATTTAGTGTTTTTCTTTGAAAAGAAGTCAGGAAGAAAACGGATAAAATTTCTTGGTTATTCATGTTTGGAGGTATATTTTATTTATTAATGATTTGAATCTGAGTTATGTATTGAACGTTTCTTCCGGGGATTTTTTTCAAATGGAATTCCTATATTTCATATTCTAGTATTTTTTGAATGTAGGCTAATATCATTTGCTTTTGTCTTTTTCTTTGTTTTGTAGATGGTAAGAGAGTGCAAGCTGATGAGAATGATGGGCAATTTGAGTATACGATCAATCCTGAGCAGATGATGCAAGAATTTTTGGATGTGAATGGTATTGATTTAGAGTTGGAGAAAGAGTTTGAGGTGGAGGAGAGGAAAGAATTGGGTGAGAGAAAAGAATTGGGTGAGAGAAAAGAATTGGATGAGAAGGATGTGAAGGATGTGAAGGAAGAGATGAGAGATATGAAAGATATGAAAGAGAATGAATTGCCCACTAATGAGAATCAAGGTACTTTAGAAGCTCTATCGACAAAATATGAATTGTCGTTAAAGAAGAGAGAAAAGAATGACAAGCCATTATCGAAACGTCAGAGACGCAAATTAGAACAAGCCGAGTTATTAAGAGAAAGTATCAAGGCTCGAGAACAGGCCCAGTTTGTTAGTGGAGTTAAAAAGAGACAGCCAATTCTTCAAGAGAATGAAGCATTGAGTGAAAGAGCAGAATCGATAAAAGCAAACAGAAAACCGACTTTTAAGAAGCTTGATTTGAACGTGATTCAAGATGGAACAGATTTGAAGCAAGCAGTTGCTCCTCAACCACCGAAATCTCTACGAGAATTGGTTCTTGCTAGTAATATCATTGAAGACTCAATTGATATAGCTATAAAGAATGTCCCAGAGCTTCAATTTGACGCTACGAGTATATCATCATTAGACACAGAACTAGAGTTGGAAGAAGGTTATGAGTATGATCCAAACTCTGACGCCGACCTGACAATTGACGAACTGTGTGAGTTATTGGGAATTAGAATGGATTTTGATAAAAGTACTGAAGCTCAGATTGAAAAGATTCTTAATGATAGGAAGCAGCAATTGCTGCGGGAAATTAATTTTATATAGAGATTTATATGAATAAAGATAATGAATAAAATAATAAAGATAATGAATAAAATAATGAATAAAAGAATAAAAAATAATGAATAAAAGAATAAAAAATAATGAATAAAAGAATAAAATAGTGAATAAAAGAATAAAAATAATGAATAAAAGAATAAAATAATGAAAAAAGAATAAAATAATGAAATAAGAATAAAATAATGAAAAAAAGAATAAAAATCAATAAATGAATAAAAAATGAATAAAATAAAAATCACAATTATTAAATATTATTAAATATTAATTATTATTAAACTTTCAATTAAATTATTAAATTTCCAAGTTACCCGGCATTCTACTGACAAGGTGTGGACGCTCAAAACTGATTTTTTTGTTTTGAATTTTGATTGCCCTTTGCCAACCTCTCACCGCATTTTTTTATTGCCAGTTTGTTCATTTTTTTTCTCTCTTCCTCCATCCTCCTTCACGACACTTTTCACCAGCATTCCCAGCACCAGATTAGAGCAGCTCGCCTACAAATTTGCTTCACCAGTAACCTCTTACAAACCTCCTACCTGCCTCCAGTCTCGCCCGCCTGAAAACCTCAATCCCGCTATACCAACATGGAATACGACCGTGATGTACAAATGGAAGACGTCAACGAAGACGTCAATCTGAATATCGAGACGCCAGAAGACCAATTCGCCGCAACCGCCGCTAACCAGCAAGTGTCGTTCAACTCGCAAATCAGCGAGCTTCCAGGCCAAACTCTAGGTCAATTGGAGGCCTGGATAGAAACATTAAGCCAATGCCGCCCCCTCTCAGAAGACGACGTTAGAGAGCTCTGCGATATGGCCAAAGAAATCCTCAGACAAGAACAAAACGTTCAGCCAGTAAATGCCCCGGTCACGATATGTGGCGACGTCCACGGCCAGTTCCACGACCTCATGGAGCTGTTCAAGATTGGCGGCCCGTGTCCCGACACGAACTACCTCTTCATGGGCGACTACGTGGACCGTGGCTACTACTCAGTCGAAACAGTTTCGTATCTGGTGGCAATGAAGGTCCGATATCCCAACCGTCTCACTATTCTGCGTGGAAACCACGAATCCCGCCAAATCACCCAGGTCTACGGCTTCTACGATGAGTGTTTGCGCAAGTATGGTAACGCCAACGTATGGAAAATGTTTACAGATCTCTTTGACTTCTTTCCCATCACGGCGCTGGTTGAAGATCGTATCTTTTGTCTCCACGGCGGCCTTTCGCCGACTATTGAGACGCTCGACAGCATTAGAGACCTGAATCGATTCCAGGAGGTTCCTCACGACGGCCCAATGTGCGATCTGCTCTGGTCGGATCCAGACGACCGTGGTTCTTGGGGTGTTTCTCCTCGTGGCGCTGGTTTTACGTTTGGACAAGATGTTTCAGAGCATTTCAATCATACCAACAATCTTTCACTTATATCGCGTGCGCATCAGTTAGTTATGGAGGGTTATAGTTGGTCACACGAGCAGCAGGTAGTCACCATTTTCAGTGCTCCTAATTACTGTTATCGATGCGGTAATCAAGCAGCCATTATGGGTGTTGATGAAGAGTTGAACAATGTGTTTTTACAGTATGATCCGTGTCCCAGACCTGGCGAGCCTTCAGTGTCGAGGAAAACCCCCGACTATTTCTTGTAATTAGGAGACTTTTTTTTTATTTTATTATTATTATTCAACTCATAATTTATATTATTATTACTATTTACTATATATAATGATTGTTTTTTAATTTTTAAAGTGTAGATTTGGATGAGAGTAATGAATGGAGATGGAAATAATGTAAATAAATAAAGATAAATATAATATAAATAAATATGAATAAATAAAGATAAATATAATATAAATATAATATAAATATATAATATAAATATGAATATAATATAAATAAATATGAATATATTATAATATAAATATAATATAATATAAATAAATATGAATATAATATAATATAATATAAATATAAATATAATATAAATATAATAAATATAATATAAATAAAAATTTAATATAAATACAAATACAAAATATATATAAATAAATATAAATATAATATAAATATAAATACAAAATACATACAAATACAAATACAAAATAAATATAAATAAATATAAATAAATACAAAATAAATAAATAAATAAAAATCAATATTATTAATTTATCGGTACCCGGAACACCTAACGCGGAACATTTCCCAATTAGTAAACCCGAAAGTACTCGACCCGATACATAAAGAACGTTGCACGGTGCAAAAATACCATGACGACATAACAAGGTTAGGGCGAAATCTAAAAGAATCTCTTCCAACTTGATTTTCTTTGTAGAATATCCAACTTTTCTCCTTCTCTCTCTAACCATACTGCTTAAACCACAGCTCACCATTTCCACCGCCTCTCAGTTAGCTATAAAGACGACAACTACAGCTACGGTGACGACCTCTTTGCCCTCATTTGCTATAGATCCAATCTGAACAGATTGTGAGCACTCCAGTATTCTGTTGAGACATGAAGAAGAAACCGCACTTTAAAAAGATACACTTGGGCATAAACTTCCAGCTATGTTGCCTGGTCTGTATATCTGCTTTAGTCGGACTCGGTGTTTTGTCCATCGTAACTGTAAGTTTGACTTTATAGTTTGTTCTAAAGCTTGAGCTTGATCTGGAAATCCTGTTCTAGAAGTTGTCTCTCGAAGTGCTGTTCTAGAAGTTTTAGAATCATGTTGAGGTTCGTTTTGCTGGATGTTGACTTCTTCTGATTTCTTAGGATCTTCTGATTTCCTGCTCACTGCTCTGATCCATCCTGAACCTGTTGATACTAACTCTCTAGTCTCTGAATAACCACTCAATAGTCCTGGATTTAAGATCCGATAGGTTGGAAGTCGTCGCGAGGTTGAAAGCAGCACAAATCACCCAGGTAGTGTCAAGTGTCATGGGAGAAGTCGTCCTCATCAACTCAGGTATCTACCTCCAGAGCCTGCTCTCTTCTTACTACGAACATGGAATCAACAACTTGGACCAGACCTCCATCAACGACTTCCAGCTCAGCATAGAATCAGCAGACAGCAGCCTCGCAGGCTACCTGTATGGCGACGACCTGGCCCCCATCTATGGAACCTCAATTAATGGCTCGAATCCTACAAACCTCACCTTCCCTGACAGCTTGTTTCCTCTCAGCGACAGCAACCCAGATCGCCTCAACGTAATGGAAAACGTCAAAACTAGTACCGCCGTCAATAGAGGATACATGGTAGGCCCAGTTAAGGTAGACAATAACTTCTACCTCTCTCTATCGCTAGCAATATTAAAAAACAACCCAGACTTTGAAAATTCCAACTTTGAGTTTAAAGACGATATCATCGGATACTCCACCATCGTAACTCATGTTTCCTCCTTGATAGCTGTCACCAGGAGTCTCACCTTAGAAGATGGAAGTAGAATGGCTTTGATCAGCTTGGTGGGTGAGCAGAATAGAAGTGATGGGCTCGCTGGAAACCCCGTCAACTATTCCTTTGTACTCCCGTCAACCGTTTGCTCTACTTGCTACGGTAATCAGTTCAGAACAACTGTAGGTGCTCCTAGCTTTCTAGCCCTCATCAACTCTACGCATGGCTCAGTCTTGTCTTACACGCTGATGGGTTATGGCAAAACTGCCATTGGCTATGCCCCAGTAAACTCAATTGGCCAAGTATGGGCCGTCCTCGTTTACCAAGCCCATTCAGTAATGTACAAACCTATTCGCACGCTCAAAGACATCCTGCTAGCCTCAGTATTTGCCATTGGATTTGGAGTCTGTGTTACCACCTTCTTACTTTCCGGCTGGGTCGTCAAACCCATCATAAGACTGAGAGCTGCTACGCATCAGTCTGATTCTGATGAGGACGAAGGCTTTACTGTATTTAAATATTTCTGGTCCAAAATAACTGGCAAAAAGAATCCACAGAACGACTATAACGGGCACGAAAAAGATCCCTCTTTCCCGGAATCGTCGGAGCTGGAGTCGATATCGGCTTTCAGGTTACCCGAAAAGGTTGAGAGTAGAAGATATATTAAGGATGAACTGTCGGAGTTGACTGAAACGTTCAATGAAATGACAAGCGAGTTACGAAAACAATATTTAATTCTAGAAAACAGGGTCAGCCAGCGCACAAAAGAAATTAAAAGCGCCAAACTCCTTGCTGAATCTGCTAATGAAGCAAAGTCGCTTTTCATTGCGAATATCACCCACGAACTCAGAACACCCCTGAACGGAATCTTGGGCATGGCTTCGGTGTCGATGGAAGAAACTGATCAATCCAATATTCGCGAGGCTCTCAAAGTCATTTTTAAATCGGGCGAACTCTTGCTCCGACTACTCACAGATTTGTTGAGCTTTTCGCCGAATAAAATTGAAGTCATGATGATGGAGCCCAGGGGCTTCAGAATAGCAGAGATAGTTTCTCAACTCCACGCAATTTTTGATGAACAATGCAGATCTAGAGGAACTACTTTTTCAATAGATCTGGCGTCCCACAACCTATACAGACTAGAGCTATTTGGAGATGTTAACCGAATACTACAGATCGCAATGAACCTGATCTCCAATAGCTTAAAATTTACTAAAAAAGACGGAAGAATAAATGTAAGAATAACTGCATCTGTTGGTGATCCTGACTTTTTCCTTCCTAAAACCCAAGTTGATAATGCTCAAAGGAGTGACTATCAGCCCATTTCGCTGGACGATTATAACGATCTGGAGTCGGTTCGAACTACAATTCTAGATGTTAGCGTTGAAGATAACGGATCAGGAATTGCAGAGCATTTAAAAGCAAAGGTATTTGAACCTTTTGTTCAAGGAGATTTGGCACTGTCTGAAAAACGTGGTGGAGTTGGATTAGGTCTTTCAATTTGTAGAACTCTGACAAATTTGATGGCTGGAGAACTCTCTGTAGAATCAGAACTAGGTGTTGGATCGACATTTTCGTTTTGTATTCCTTTCAAAGTTGTAGGTGTTCATGAGCCCTTACTGCCTTCGAGTCTACCTGATCCCCCAATTCCTGAAGAAAGTCGGTTAGAAATACTTTCAGCGTTGCCTGACGACGAGTCAAATAAATTGAGACTTGCACTGGCAGGTATTGATGAAGCCTCGCCCGAGTTTAAAGAAAGCCTCAGTGCACAAACTGCTCCGCCAGTAGCAATTATCAAGCCCATCACCCCCCCTCCTTCAACTGATAACATTTCATTTGGTGGACTTTCCATTCTCATTGCTGAAGATAACCGAGTGAATCAAGAGGTATTGGTAAGAATGCTCAATCTGGAAGGGCTGAAAGAGCTCGAGGTAGCTAAGGACGGGCTACAGGCGGTCAAAGCAGTTCGCAATCGAATAGAGATGAATAGCAATCCATTTGACATTATTTTTATGGATATTCAGATGCCCAATCTAGATGGACGACAAGCAACTCAGGTTATTAGACAAGAATTAGGATTCAAAGGGAAAATTATTGCAGTTTCTGCCTTTACTAGCACTACTAATGTCGAGGATTGCTTGAAGATTGGGATGGATAGTTTTTTAGCCAAACCTTTGCATCGAAAAGACTTGCATGCCTTTTTAACTGACTTTATGGCTTCCTCTGCATCTGGTTAACTGACTTTATTTCTCTGCATTTGGTTAACTGGCTTTATTCCTTTGCATCTGGAGTCTCTATCATGTTTGTATATTTCATTTTTCTTTCGTTTTTGTTAATAATGCTTGTGCTGCTTTTTTCAAGTTTCTTTCTATTTAAATATAATACAAAATAATGAGTTTTGAAGCTGATTTGGTAAATGGATAAAAAATTAAGAATGAATTATAATGAATGAGTTTTGAATGAATTATAATGAATGAGTTTTGAATGAATTATAATGAATGAGTTTTGAATGAATTATAATGAATGAGTTTTGAATGAATTATAATTAATGAGTTTTGAATGAATTATATTGAATGAGTTTTGAATGAATTATATTGAATGAATTAATATCTGAATAAACTATTATTCTGATATAAAATCTAACATCTCAAAATCTCATTATTACAAACTTGCGAATTTCCTCTTTTGTACAATACCGTTTTTCATCACATGACTATTGAATTACTGGAAATTTTAAGCTCAAATATATTGTCCATTTTTTTCTGTAATACATGATCAATCTTGACTTACACATCGCCTATATCACCATCACCATTAACAAATCTTGAAAAACGATCGTAGAAACCTGTCGATTGTTCAATATTTTACAAGAATCTTCCATAGAATACAGCATATCCAAATCACCATGTATCGATCCAGAATACTCGTGCGAAACTCAGCAATGATGCGAAATGAGCTGTTGAAACGGCCTTTCTCAGGTCTCTTCAAAGCTGTCGGTAGAGCTTTGAGACCTCTTGGACTCTCGCCTCCAAGATCTGCATTGTCCAGTACCATCAAGTCAACTACAGCGCTTGTTCAGCCCGAAAACCCTGTGAATGATCCATTATCAATCGTTTCTAACGAAATGTCTACACTCGCTGGAAACATTGCCAAACTTGTTGGCAAGAACAACCCGCTATTCAGCAGACTCTCGCTGTTCTACGCTAGAAAAGAAACTCAGCACATGAGACCGCTGGTCGTGCTGACTCTCAGTAAAGCATTGGCCGAGATCCCATTGTCAGAAAAAGATAGCGGTACGAGAGACGTGGAAGACGTTGTAGGAGGAGATATCAATGAAAGAGATGGTTCTCTGGCCCTCCTCCACAAGTTCAATCCTTCGGTGATCTTGAATCCTCTGAGTCGGCCAATGAATAAGTTTGCAAGCTCTAACGGAGATGGTATTTTGCCCAAGCAGAGAAGATTAGCTGAAATCGTCGAGATGATCCACAATGCTTCTCTACTTCATGACAGAATCGTTGAAAGTTCGACTGCTGGCACTTTGGCAACTGGAAGTACTGTGGTAGGTAATAAGATGGCTATTTTGGCAGGCGATTTCTTGCTAGGAAGAGCGTCAGTGGCCATTGCCAGGCTCAGAAATGCCGAAGTCATTGAATTGCTTTCGACTACAATTGCAAACCTCGTTGAAGGCGAGTTTATGCAGTTGGAAGAGAGCGGTTCGCCCTTGAAGAAAGCTGACTTGGAGCACTATATTCACAGAACATATCTAAAGACTGCTAGCTTGATGTCCAAGTCATGTCGTGCTGCTGCTGTTCTTTCTGGTGCGAGAGAAGACATTGTTGAGTCTTGCTACCAGTTTGGAAAAGCATTGGGTCTCTGTGTCCAGATCATTGATGATCTTAACACTATTCAATCAAGCAATGACAAGCAGGCCATCATTTCTACGGCTCCAGTTCTCTTCACTTTGGAAAAGTATCCTGATCTTGATTTAGATTCTGAGGATATTAAGTTTTACGTTGAAAAAGCAGACGGTATCAAGCAGTCACAAAAGCTGGCTCTGAAGTACAGAGATGAAGCTATTGAGAATTTAATGAAGCTACCCGAGTCCGAGGCTCGTGGCGCGTTGCTCGACCTTACAAATGCATTAGTGAATAGCTAGATAATGAGTAGATGAGATATAGAGCCAAATATATAGGAGATCACGTTTCTGCCAAAACTGGAGATTATAATTCGTCAGAACCTTTCATTTATATTGACGCGACGCGAACGCATTCAACAATGGACGATTGGGATTATGAAAATGCCGACGTCGTGCAAGAGTTTGTATGTGGTTTGATGGTTGGTAGATGATTGTCTAACTGAATTTCATAGGATCATTCTGAATATAAGGATGGATTGATGTTTTTGATTGAAGCTGATAGTTACATGTTGAAGTCTGACCCTATACCTTTGGTAACTGTATTGAATTCTGTATATGATGCTGTGGTTGATAGAATACTGGCCGCACCTTTTGATGGCACTGGAGTCATTGTTTATAGTGCAAGTGGTTGCAATATACTTCTTGAAATGGGTGTTCCAAAGGTAAAGGATATCCATGCGTTCAGAGACTTTATTGATGGTATGACTTGGTTCTTTGTGTTTGTGTTATGGTATTAATATCTAAAAGATGTTGGATCTTTGGGATTGTCCAGTGAAGGCACAGTTCCTTTGGCAAGTGCATTTTTCACTGTGAATCAACAGTTTGCTCAAAGGTAAGAATATTTACTGGAATTTGATTTAACTGGGAGTCTTGATTTACTGGAAGTCTTGATTTAACTGGAAGTCTTGATTTACTGGAAGTCTTGATTTACTGGAAGTCTTGATTTACTGGAAGTCTTGATTTAACTGGAAATCTTGAAATCTTCTAACTGGCAATATTATAGTCTGTCAAGATACGTAACAAGAAGACTACTCTTCTTGACCAGCAATGATAATCCAAACATGGATTCAGCCGCCAAAACCGCTGCTATTGCTAGAGCAAAAGATCTGAGCAGTGTTGGAATATCAATTATTCCTTATTTCATTTCAAAGGACTTTGATACCAGTTTGTTTTATGAGGTAAGTTATGGGCTCTTTCCATGAACTGTATTAATATAGTTATAGGACTTATTTTATTCAGTTTCTAGTGTTGAATGGAACTCAGATATGGTCAAAGATATAAGTGAACTCCGAGAGCAAATTGGATCAGTGAAATCAGTAAAAAGGGCTATATTCACAAATACAATTGAGCTATCGTCCAAGGTGCGAATTGGAGTCAAGGCCTATAAGTTATTTTCCATAAAAACTCCGGCGAAAACACAAAAAGTTGCAAAGATTGACGATAAATATCAATTCATGAAAACTAAGACAGACAGCTACGGACTTGTGAGTTGAATATCATGTTAATTGAATAAAACACTAATAAATACTATAGGAAAATGCTAAACATCTTGAGCCAGAAGAATTAATAAGGACGTATAAATTTGGAAGCACTCCTCTACCATTTTCTGAAGAACAGATAGCTCAGATCAAAGATATGGGAGAGCCGATAATTCGCGTTATAGGATTCGAGGATCAGCAAGAATTGAGCTGGCCCTTGAGTCTTGGAGCGTCTTATTATCTGTACCCAAACGACTTGAAATTTAAAGGATCAATTAGAGCGTTCACAGCTTTAGAGAATTCGTTAAAAAAGAAACACAAAGTTGCGATTGCTTGGACCATATTGAAAAAGGCATCAGCTCCTAGAGTAAGTGCATTAATACCAGCAGAACCAACAGGATTGCAACTGGTCCCATTGCCATACACTGATGATATGAGGAGACTTCCTGATAATTATGAATCAGCGGAACGTATGTAGCACTATTGAGGATTGTTTTAACTGCTAACTATTCAAACTAGCTTCGAATGAACTGATTGATTCCATGTCTGCAATAATCAAAAAGTTAACAATGCCAAACGGATATGAGCCTGAACGATACATCAATCCAAATTTACATTGGCTCGACTCTGTTTTGAAAACTGCAGCTCTGAACGAACCTCTCGTTACTGGAGAAGATGGAACATTACCAAAATATAGGTCGATAAATGCAGTAAGTAGCTGGATTGTTGTTGAGTCTATGCATGTTAACTTGGGTTTTCAGAGAGCTCGGAATTTGATTTCAGATTGGAACAAGCTGATGAGAGAACAAGAAGAGATGGAGCTTGAGAATCAGCTGAAGGAAGAACATAATATCGATCCCAAGTACCGGCAAGCCTACGAAGATGGAACGCTTGATAAGTTTACAGTGGTTGTCCTTAAAGAGTTTCTCGAGGATATATTACATATACCTACCAAGGGCAAGAAGAAGAACGAGTTGGTAGAGCTAATACGTGAGCATTTCGCGAAGCTGGATTCAGTCATGTAGTATTATTTAATTCTTCTCCATGACAAGATAATATCGTTAATGGTACTGTGATCATCTGTATCGTCTTGAGCCTGAAATATCTTCAAGCCCTCGTTAGTATTGCAGGAGCTCTGATGTTTTGCGTTGCTAATACTTGACATTCAATATATGATTCTCCGGATGGCTTCAAAATATCGCTGAATCTAGTTAGACAACCTCCCTCAGTATTCAGCATCTGAATCACCATGAACAACTGGAAAGCTTTGACGATTGTAACATCGCGAAGTGGACGGTGACATGGAGCAATCAAAGAGCCATGGAGTAAGTGTAGGCGGATATATTGAGTGCAGGAGCAAAGCAGAAGCAACGGATTTATAATAGGCAATCTGGAGAGAAGATATAGATGAAGATCAGATTATTGTTTATAAGCAAGAGTAGTAGGAGCAGCAATGGCAGTGGCAGCAGCAATAGCAGTAGCAGCAGCAATGGCAGCAGCAATGGCAGCTTCATCAGCATCATCAGCATCATCAGCATCAGCATCCGGCCCATATATTGAGTACAATAGTGCGACGTACCAAGAATCTAGATGGTTAGCAGAATGGTAATCATGGATACAATGCAGGTAGTCAACTTCAACTGCAAACTTAACTGGTCACTCATCTAAGCTCAAGAGCCATTTCTGAGAATCGTATTGGGCTGGTGTTTGTGACCGAGTGCTGAGAAGCTGAATGCAAAGAGTTTGAGCGCTGAGAAGTAAACAGTTTGAGAAGCTGAATGCAAACAGTTTGACCAAAAACAGTAATCTTCATGGTAAATTTGTAGTTACGGAAAGCGTATTGATTGAAAACTGATGATTCTTTTTAAGAATAACTTGTCAATTTAGGCATCTTGAAGCATTTGCAAGCACTCCAAAAGCAAAGATTGGCACCAAACCATTGCCACTGAAATAATATCAACAACTAGCAAATGCATTGGTGATCTCCGAAGAATGATTAACCGACATTTTTATAATGATTTTGAAAAATATCACTATGAAATGTGCAAGTTAACGTCACTATATTCACAGGGTCTTCTCTATGTAAGAGTCCACGTTTGTGCTCATGTAGATGCTCTCTGCCGATGGTCTAAAGTCGTTAACCTCGTGTGCCGTGAATCTTCATTGTGCATTTTGGTTTTTTGTTTCTCAACTCTAGCATACAAGTTCTTTCTAGGCATTCCTCGAACGGGATTCACCGTCATGAACGCCTTCAATGCAGGAACTGTTTCTTAACTCTGCGTAGATATTTCTCTCCAGATCTTGTAACCGCATTGTTTTTCTACATTGTTCGTTAGAGATTCGTTGGGGAATATAGATTTTCAGTGATATTTATCTGTTCTTTGTTGGACTAGTTACTAGACGGTAACTACTTTTAATAATGAATACGAAATTTAACAATGAACAACTCTGATTTTAATGATATCAACAGTGCACGTTTTTGGGTGATAATTCATGATACCAATTTTTCAATACAATGTATTTTTTAAAATATGTTTAGCAATTTCAGTAAATAATTCCAAAAAACAGAGATTAACAAGGTCAAGCTGTTACTTTGTAAACACCAAAAGTTCATTCTATTTTATATAATTACTAAATTAATACATGAAGGTTCGATGGTCTAGTCGGTTATGGCATCTGCTTAACACGCAGAACGTCCCCAGTTCGATCCTGGGTCGAATCATTTTTTTAATGAATTCCATTTTTGATAATTTCAAAAACGTTTTGTTCACAAATGAAAAAATATGGTCCCTAGCAGGATCGAACTGCTGATCTTGGCGTAAACTTAGCTGTTAAACTTTAGTATTAGCACCACGCCTTGACCAACTGGGCCAAGGGACCTGGATATAACTTTTTGTTGTATAACAAATTTTTGTTGTTAAACTCTTCAAAGGAGATGCTCATTTCAAGGTGATTCAAAGTACAAAGCACGAAACATACTTCCAGCTGACTGAATTTGCTATAAGTGGTGGGCTGAATGGGATATTGCATCTAGTGAAATTCTCCAGACTGCAATATGCATAAGGTTTACTGATATTCAATTGTATGTTTGTAAAATACCTATTCCAATCTGAAGAAGAAACAAAACAGAAATTATAGATTTTTCAAGATTTCACGGTCACACTATAATTATCTCATCGGGGAAAAGCCGTTGAACAAAAGAACCCTTTTAGTTCGGGGTCCATACTCAAGGATTACAATTTAAATGGAATCTTAAAAAGGGCAATTATTCCTGAATTGGTAATTGTGTTTGGGTAACCGCTACTTGTACTAACATTTGCTTAATATTGAGTTGGTGATAAATAGTAAGATAATGAATATAGAGTAGTCAGATGTAAATATAGAGTGGTGAGACTGTAAATATATTGCAAGATTTTATATGACAGTTAATATTGTGTCCCAAGTATAATTTGTACTAATTTTATTATTCTTTTCTATTCACATTGAAGACAGACCAATGCTTCTATGTAGCATCAGCGAATCTAAAGAATTAAATAACATTGAAAATAATGAAACTAAAGATAATATTGAGAAATCAATAAATTTTGATACCGTTAATAAATTCGGATAAAAATGATTACTTGTATCACCATCAATCTTTCATACAAACCCATAAACCACCAGAACTTGGCTCGCGTTTCTGATGCCATCCTGGGCTTGCAACTGCATTCATCACCTCTACCACTCAACTTCTCAGCCCGTTTTAACTCTGAAAAAAATCAATCGCCAAATTGCTCAAGCTCAGTCCGAGACAGGCGGATCTGTTAATTTCTCCGCGATTGAAGCACAGCGTGATGATTGTTTTGATATCTGCCTAGGTTTTGTAATATATGCTTTTTACCATGGTAAAAGTTTTTCAAAAAAAATAAGCCCCACGGGGGGCTCGAACCCCCAACCTTGTGATGACTTTAATAGATATTTAAGAGTCACACGCTCTACCGATTGAGCTAGCAAGGCTTATTGAATATTAACTTTTATTCAAATATATTATAGCCATTCAATGATTAAGCTAGTATATTACAAAAAGATCATCACCATTTATACTATTTTTATGTATACAATTTAGTCTATAACCAGCTAATTAAACTGATTACAACTGCTTAAAAATATTAAACCATCATTTGACGATATATGAATAAATTCTTTTGTTTAGAAGAAACGCTGTTTCTCTCAGTTTTCACTTGTTTCCTTGAAGCTTCCCCAAAACTAAAAGTCTGTGCTATCCAGTGTCATTGCTAATATGCCTACGATGCCGTTGGCATAGTTAATTACAAAAATCACAACGCTATCTTTTGATGAAGCGTGACAACTCAATTAGACAGGCAAAACAGGTTCCGAGATTTGCGTGCTTGAAATACGTACAATTGACACCAACAGGTGCACGGCCTAGAAAAAGATACTCAATTTCCATTAACAAAAAATTAAACAAATATACAAAATGCAAGCAAAATAACAAATGCAAATGATCACCATCCAAAACCTTCATCAATAACGTGAATCTTTTCACTTCTTGCTGTTTTTGCAACATCATCAGCAAGAGATCTGGGTCCACAAACTACTATGGCTTTCCCGTCAGATTGCGACTTATCAAAGAACGTTTGAACCATGGTGTCAATATTTGGACGAGCGGAGAGTTCTGTCGACGTGCTGCTGACTGAAAAATCCTTCTTTTCAGTGTCCGATTCAGAGCTTGTACTGAGTGTCGACCGAGTAAACAATACTTCAACGTTGAACTTGGATTTAAGAAATTCGAGCTCGTCTGAGAACCAGGTATAAATACTTTGGTCCCTGGCAATCCATACAATTTTAACTTTTTGAGTCGAAAGGTCAGTTGAAATAGCATAGTTGTAAATGGCAGTAATACCAATTCCACCAGCAACGAGAAGAATTTCATTATAAACAGACAATGAATGAGAAGGGCCATAAGGACCATCCAGACCAACGACGGTCAATTTGTCGAATTGTTGAACGTCGGAATTCTTCTTGTTTTTTAAAACTGAATTGGCCATTTTCTTCGTGATACCTGAGTGAGCTTTAGCAATTAAAGTCAAATGAGTTTGAGGATTGTGAGGGTCAGCGATCAAAGTGAATGGATGAGATTGAAACCACTTATCCCACTCTATAACATGAAGGAAATAGTGGATTCCTCCGATTCTATCAGAACCGTTAGACAATCTCCATGCTTCTGGGAACTCAATGGAGTATTTGATGATATCTTCCGAGCACTGAGATTCAACAGGACTCGCGTACAAAATGCCGTTTTTGACAACTCTGGCAACGCGGACGAACCTGTCAAAAGCCCAAACAGCAATAGCGGCCCAGATCCATTCCATCCAGCCCATTCTGTAACAGTGCCAAACACAACCTAGAGTAAAAGCAATGGCGAGAAGAATGTGGGAGGCCAAAAAGACCTCGTAGGCTTTGGTTCGCAAAGGGCGGACGCTGAAGAGTAGGATAACAGAACCAAAGACGGTGGCAGCGACTCCCCAGTCCCAGTAGGGGGTACTGAACATCATGGGGTATTCACCGTCAGAGACGGTGTAGGCAGTCCAGGCGGCGGAATGGATGATGGCATGGAGGACCATCATTCTGGAGACCCAGCGGTGATAAGTGTTGAAGGTGCCAAAGCTCCAGCCCGTAAGGCTGATGAGGACGTTGTTCCTGGCGGCAAACAAGAAGACGATGGGGAAATGGGCAAAGGAGATGATACCGGTGCGATCTGCAATGTGCCGGCAGAGCTGGAGTTTTCTGTCTTCAAAGACAGGAATGAATCTGTAGTAGACACAGCAGAGGAGGAGGTTCAAAATGAAGTAGCCCGTTAGGATGAGGGCCTGGGCTCTGGACGGGATGATGCCAAAGAAGCGGGCGGCGGTACCGTGGCCCGAGATGTGCTTTTTCAAGAAGGTGTTGTTTGCAAAGAAGTTGTACCGTTTCGGAAGCAAGTTGAAGACGGTAGCGATGAGGAGGACGGCCGCCCAGTAGGACATGATGATACCCGAATAGAGGGTGCCGGTGTAGAGGCTATATTCAAATGTGTGGTTAATTTTTGGATCGAAGCCAACGGTTGCCTGGTCGAACATGATGGGCTCCGAGACGGTACCGTTTTTCGCCTTTGGAGCAGCGGAAGCGTCGATGAAGGTTGCGTTTTCGTAGATTTCGGTGATGGTGTAGGAGGAGAGCATCATCTTTTTGCTGATACATTTGTCGGAGAGGGTGTTGATTTCGTTAGTGACGATGCTCTGTTTACCGTCGGCAACGAGGTCTATACAAGCGATGAGCGTTGCAATGTATGGCGGGCTCATACACTGGCATTTGGCTGCGGTACCGCAGCCAAAGTCGTAGTTGGCCATTGCTTTAGTGCAGTAGAATCTGTGTAGCGAGACGGTTGATTTCATGTGGGCTTCGACGAGCCACAGCGAGCTGAGGAAGCCTATAAGGCCGAGTAGTTTCATGATTGGAGATGTTGAGGAGGGAGAGATTCATTTGGACTTGAGTAGGCTTATATACGGTAGGCGAAGATTTGAAGCCTGAGCAATATGTATTTTGCTCGTATCACGAAGTGAATTGGGAGTATTGGGAGTATTGGGAGGGCAGTAGAACGGTAGAACGGTAGAACGGTAGAACGGTAGAACGGTAGAACAGTAGAACAGTAGAACAGTAGAACGGTAGAACAATAAAACAGTGAAACAATAAAACAGTATACAAAACAGTAAAACAATAGAACAATAGAACACAACAATAGAACAAAACAGTAGATCCAAACCTCCCTGAAATTTCAGTCCACATCACATGACTATGAGGTGACAAATGGTGATGAGTTTAAAGTGCTCAGAATGAAGAATAGAGGATGGATGATTTGTTAATTGCTCAAGGTTGGAGAAGATAGAGGCTAAGGTGAGTTGAAACTAATAAGAATAGTACCAAGAACTTGAGATACTAAGATACTGAGATATTAAGAAACTAAAATACTTGAGAAAATAAGAACTTGATAGGAGGGATATTAGGGACTTGAGAAATTAACAAGATATCGAATAACAATTAGAATAATGAAATAACAGTAAATATAAAAGGAATATTAAACAGATAAATATTTAAATATCACAAATATCACAAATATCTAAGTACCTTAATTTCTTAATATCTAAGTATCTTAATTTCTCAAGTATTTTAGTTTCTTAATATCTCAGTATCTTAATATCTAAATATCACAAATATCTGAATAGTTAATATTTTAATATCTAAAATTTAACATCTAATATCTAATATCTAATATCTAATATTTAATATCTAATATCTAATATCCAATATCCAATATCCAATATCCAATATCCAATATCCAATATCCAATATCCAATATCCAATATCCAATATCCAATATCCAATATCCAATATCCAATATCTAATATTCAATATCTAATATCACCAATACCACCCACAAACTTCCAATTCTCAACTTAACCCGCTACCCCTAATCAAAACTCTAAAACCCGTCCCAAATGCCCCGACTTTCAATCACCTGTACCTCTCCGCTCTCCTCTAAAATGTCATTCCTCTCTCGTTTTCTTTAAACCAATCACATGACCAAATTATTACGCGGCTGAAACAAGCTTATACCAAACAGTGCGGCCCGAGAAATTAAGACTGTCAAATTAAGAGGAAGGCCGATTAAGAATACTGTCAAATTAAGAAAACTGTCAAAATTAAAAAGACCGACAAAATAAAAACCGACAGAATAAAAAGACTTTCAGAAGACGGAATCGACTAACTTGGTTTCAGCATGATTGTAGATATAGCCGATTTGATGACAAATTTCGTTTAGCATGAACGGAGTCTTTTATAATTTATTTTTCACTATTACTCATGATTCATGAACAAAAGTTAAAGTCGGCCGGCATATATATATATACTCGTTAATTCCTGCTTCAATCTTCGAAACCATCTCCCATCATGAACTCTCTGCAACGCTCCTCTGTAGAGTCTTCCCACTCTACCACTGAAGAACATATCTTCGTCAACAATCCCATTGACCTCGAGAAAAAAGACTCTGCACAACTCTTCAATGACTCTACCAATCCTGCTAAGGACGGCCAAATAGCCAAACCCCAACAGACCCCAGCAGACCCTCCTAACGGTGGCCTTATGGCCTGGCTACAAGTCTTTGCTGGCTTCCTGCTCTTCTTCAACTCTTGGGGTATCGTCAACACCTTTGGCGTCTTTCAAACTTACTATAAAACTACGCTGTTGACAACCAGCACGGCTTCTGCCATATCGTGGATTGGCTCCATTCAGGGCTTCCTGGTCATTGACTTCTCCGTCGTCCTCGGCCCTCTCGTCGACAAAGGACACACAAAACTAATCGTCTACATTGGCTGCTTCGTCCTCACCTTTGGCCTCATGATGGCCAGTCTCAGCACGCAGTACTACCAAATCCTCCTGTCCCAAGGTATCGTCGCTGGCTTGGGCTGCTCTTGTGCCTTTGTCTCCAGCGTCGCCGTCATCTCTTCCTACTTCACCACCAAAAGATCCTTCGCTATCGGCATCTGCGCCAGTGGCTCGTCTCTCGGAGGTGTCGTCTATCCCATCATGACTCACAATCTCATTCCTCGCATTGGCTTTGCCTGGACTATGCGAACGCTTGCCTTCGTCACCTTTGCTACCACCCTTCTTGCTGCCTTTACATTGACCCCTCGGCTTCCTCCAAAGAAGTCCGTACAGATGATCCATCTGCCCTCGTTCAAGGACCCCAAGCTCATGATCTTTTCTCTCGGAACTTTCATTGGCTTTGCTGGTCTCTACATTCCCATCTTCTACATTCAAACAAACGGCCTCTCCATCGGCCTCTCCAAAAACCTCTCCTTCTACCTAATCTCAGTCATTAATGGTGCCTCCATCTTTGGTCGAATCATTCCCAACTTCCTCGCCGACAAAGTAGGCCCCTTCAACATTCTCACCGGCTGCTCGTTCGCCTGCTTCATCCTCGTCTTTTGCTGGATTCGTATCACCTCGCAGTCTGGCCTAATTATCTTTTCTGTTCTTTATGGCTTCTTCTCTGGTGCCTTTGTGTCTGTTCCTCCTGCTTGCATTTCTCGCATCTCTCCAGACATGTCCATCATTGGCTCTCGACTGGGCCTATCCTTCTTCATCTGCGGTTTTGGTCTGCTCATTGGTACTCCCGTTGCTGGTGCCATCTTGAAAGCTCAAAACGAAACCGTTGATCTTGCCGTTGGTATGACTTTCTGGGGTGTCAAAGTCTTTTCTGGTCTCTGTATCTTTTGTTCTTTTGTCCTTTGCATGTGGAGTAAACTTCTTGTTGGCAACGGGCGGCTACTCGCTAAAGCTTGATTCATATAGATTATTTATTTGCATTTCAATTACTCATATTGTCAGTTTGTGATTCAAACCGTTGACAAGTTCCAACTCGGCCCGATATTACCTTCCGAGGTAGAAAACCCGATATAGAACTTTATTAAGCGATATGAAAAAAATGATTCGACCCAGGATCGAACTGGGGACGTTCTGCGTGTTAAGCAGATGCCATAACCGACTAGACCATCGAACCTTAATTAAAAGTTTGAAATTTTTGTGTAATTCTTTGAAATTTTTCGTGAAACATCTTTAATACTATATAATTGTTTTTACAAAACTTAGAAATGATCCTCTCAATTCAATTATTCTCTCAATTCAAATGATCCCAAAATAATCCTCGATTCAAAATGATTCATGTCTACTTCGCATTCCAGGAATTTGAACTCCTATTATATCTTATATTCTCAATGAGGTGTAATAGCATAATGATCATCTTCTGGAACATAAACATTACCAACGCTATTCAAACTCTCCAAGCTCTGCTTCACCAAATTGACATTTTTACCCAACTCACTGGCTATTTGCTGAACATGCACACCACTATCCAAATGACCAAAACGACTCAGATAACTCAGAATCTCGTTCTGTAAACCATCACCACCACTACCTGCTGTCGCGCTGTTGCCTCCAACAAAAAGAGAACCCTCATCTCTGCTACTGGCACCCGTGAATCCACCAGTATGCTGGACGTGTGAATGAATCGCATTCAACAAATGATACGCGACCTCATTGAAATCTTCAATCTTTCTCATCTCATTGATGGTAACAGTCTTTCTATCATTCGCAGCAGTCACTCGAGCAAGAACACTCACGTAGCAGTCGGGCTCAAACTCTTCTTCTGGCTGGTTCTGACCCTCTTCGTCTCCAGGCGTATTGAATGTGCGCGCTTCGATTGTGCCGGTACCATCTTCAATTCTGTATCGTTTGCCTGTTGCACCAGACGTGGCAATCCCTCTAATCGCGCCAATGAATCGGACCTGACGGATGGGTTTGTGATCAACCAAGAGATACTCTCCAGTAGGACTGGTTTCTGCTGTTAGCAGCTGTCTGATTGTAAGCGGACGAAGAGACGTTTCTCGCGTCTCTTGTTGTTGGGGAGTAGCTGATTGACTGTTGTCGAAAAACCCGGCTTGACTGTAGTCTACAGAATAGTTAGAATGAAATCCAGAGTACAGAGCGTTTGGACATACTATCCATATTGAAAATCTAATGTCAGAAAATTTAAGAGTTGGAGAAAAGAGTTAATGAAAAACGCGTGAAACGCGTTTTATTATTTCTGGTTTAGGGCTGCTGTTTACCCTCCTTTTGAAATCACTAGTCGTTTCGCCCGCCACAAACTCCGGAACTTCAAAAGCAACAGCGAATCCCAATCTATAAATTTAGGGGTCCATATAGAAAAGGCACCCAGTTTTGAATAAAACGTCGTGATAATGTTCAAATCCTCCTTGTCTAGAATCGCGCCTTTGGTATTGTCGAGAGGACTCGCGTCGACGGCTGTGAGAAGTGTAGCGCGCGTCTCACTGACTCGCGCGTCTGTCCAAGCCTATCCACGAACAAGTTTCCAGCAGCTCTCTGGATTCCGCCGGTCATACTCGCCCATCACCACTGACGAGCCTGCAAAGCCGTTTGACTTTGAAGCCGTCAAGAGCCTCGTCGCAAAGCCTGATGCCGACGTAGTTCTGGTCGATGCCAGAGAGCCTGGCGAGTTTGCCGAGGGCCATATTCCTTCTGCCGTCAACATTCCTCTTAAGAGCTCGCCGGGTGCTTTGGGACTCGAAGAGGAGGAGTTTCTGGAGACATTTGGCTTCAATAAGCCTTCTACTAAGCAGCAACTAGTTTTCTACTGTCTAGCCGGTGTTCGAAGTACTGCCGCTGAAGAATTGGCTTGCACCTTTGGCTATCAAAAGTAAGTATATGGTTTTTGTATCAGAGCTAATACTAACCGCTATATAGACGTGGAAATTACAAAGGTAAGTGTAGATGCCAATATTACTCTGCTACAAATGCTAACTGGACTGATAGGTTCCTATGAAGACTGGGTCAAAAATAACGGCGAAATAGCGAAATAAGTTAATTCACGAGAGTCTCTCTCTAGGCATGAGCTTCCTTTCCTTTTCAGTATTCTTCTTTCTCTTTCTTTCAAGGGCGCGCTTGACGTCTTTGGTCTTCATGGTCTTGAACTTTTCACTGAGGACGAGCTTTCTTTGGTCTGATCGCTTCAAATGTAGAGGACCTTTGACCTCACCGCTCTTGACCTTTTGTTTGTATTCGCGCATGACTTTGGCTTCAAAGTCTCTGTTTTTGAACGTTTTCAGTCTGGACTCGAGCTTTTGGATCTGCTGCTTGAGCTCGTCTTTTTGGCGGTCGTTGAGGCCCAAATGGTTTCTCAGTTTTTCTTTCATTTCGCTGAGTTCTTTGGCTCGATATTCGTTGAGAAACGAGTAGTTTTTTCTGGTTTTTTCGAGGTCGGCTTTGCCGAACGCGGTGTCAAAGCGGATATCTGTGTATAGAGACTTTGCGCTGCTGGAGCTATTGGTGGTATTTCGGATGACCGAGACTGGTTTTTTTGCAGAGGACTCTGCTGGGGCGTGTTTATGGCGACGTTTGTATGGGTTTTCTGTGCGGGTTCTAGCTGGAGCTTCTTCGCTATCAGATTCAGGTTCAGGTTCAGATTCAGATTCAGGTTCAGAGTTCATTAATTCCTCTTGGGCCTTTGACAGAGCCTCGAAGGAGACTGTTGAGAATTCTATTAATGTTAGTAGTGTAGTAGAGTAGTTTAATGTACTTACCATCATCAGAGTGCATTATTGAGGAGGAGTATGGGTATGAGGAGGAGTAGGAGTAGGAGTAGGAGTAGGAGTAGGAGTAGGAGTAGGAGAGTAGGAAGAACAAAAAGTAAGAGTAAGAAAAAAAAAACTCCCAACTTTAAGCCCACCCAGACTTTTCAACACCACCGACTAGACTTCAAATCATGATCACCAAATACTTTAGTTCCGTCTCTGTTAAATACAATCCATTCATTGCAGCTTGTAGGTAGCTCACCAGGCACTGGCGTCGATACTAACTTTATTAGCGAAACCTGCTCGGGTGTTTCTAGCAAATATTCCTCCAGTGCAAAGAAGCACGATGGACGTCAAACACAAGATTCTGGACGCTTCTTCAACTGAGTCTCCAGAGATCACAGTCACTTACAGTAAGCTAATATTCTGAACTTTGTCTTACTGATACTAATGTGAGTATAGAGGACGGAAAAACCATCACTGTCGACCCTACTACGGTCTCGACTGACGAAGTTAAAGCGATCTTTAGCAGATATTCGAGAGTTTTGAAACTGAAAGACGATATTTCTGACGAGTGATTGTTTTGTATATATTTTGTAATAAATTTATTTGTATTTAGAGGAGAGCTTTGGGGTTTGGAGGTTGGGGGTTTGGAGGTTGGTTGAAGCTTGGAGGTTTGGAGGTTTGGAGGTTTGGAGGTTTGGAGGTTGGAGGTTGGAGGTTGGTTGAAGCTTGAAGCTTTGGAGGGTTCCTGGGCCTTCTGGTGAAGCTATAAACTAAAGCTCATCTCTCTCATTCAACATGGAATCAAGAAACTTGTTGATAGAATCTGGCTTCATATCTCCATCAAATTTAACAACTTCTCCAGAGGACTTGATAACTATCAACGTGCTACCACTGTCGTTAACAGTGACACGCTCAGCATACTGAGCAACAAAGTCGCTAGAAAGACTCTGTTTAACAAACGTAAAACCCACAATCTTTTGATCATACTTGGAGCTGATTGCTCTGAACAGCAGAGGAACATCACCGTCTTTGCCAGAAATCAAGGCCACATTGAGCTTCTTGTCGCTCTTCCACTTGTTCAAAGCTTTGGAGCTGGTGATCTGCTTGACATTGCTGCTACCAACAACCTTTTTGCTCATATAGTCCACGATCCCCTTTGCTGTTCGCGGGCCCTGGTAGTCTTCTACAAACTTGCCATTCTTGAAGAGCTTCAGCGTCGGGAATCCCTGGACTTGGTACTTGCCGCAGATTCTCTTATTGCTTTCCTGATCGCAGTCAATCGCTGATAATCCAGCGACATTAGCCAGTTTCTTTGCGGCCTTGTTGTACTCGGGGGCGAGCTGTTTGCAGTATCCGCACCATGGAGCGTAGAACTCGACGAGAGTAAGCGAATTGGCTAAGGACTTTTTAAAAGTCTTGCTGGACAGCGAAGTAACCAGCGACTTGGAAGAGTCGTAAAAGCTGGCAGATACTGCTACAAATAAGAAGGATACTACAAGCAGCGTTGGAAACTTCATTTTAAAGAGTTGGAGTTTAAAGAGTTGGACAAGAGGTTTAAACAACTCCCAAACATTTATAGCTTGTCAACATTAAATGGATACAAATGGATTTGTTGGCAGGATATTCGAGTGAATCAGATTCGGATCAATCGAGGGATAAATCAGAGGATAGATTGGAGGATCAACTGAAAGAACCAGAAGCCTCGAAAGTCTCGAAAGTCGTCTCGAAAGAGTCTAAAACTCTAGTAACAGTTGCTCGACCTGAGAACTTGGAGTCAGATTCAGACTTGACTCCAGCAGAAGAACACTCTTTTTTGTTGCAATATTCTACCCCAAATCCTCTGCCAAATATTCCCAGTCCACCAGATGCTCAAGAGAATCGTGAGCTTCATTCTTTGATTAGACGTTTCTTAGATTTAAAGAAAAAAGATACTCATTTCAACAATCGCGTACCTGAATTGAGAAGACAACTACCTATTGACCATTTGGCAGCTCATTATGGAGTAGACACAAATGCGTCCAATATAGTTGGTGAGAACAATGAGACCATGGCACAAGTACTACAGAGATATAAAGAAAGACGGAAAAACAGGACTTCAATAGAATTTGAAAAGAGAGAGAGTATATAGTTTATAAAGTCAGTCAATAAAGTCTAGTAGTCAGTCAAGTCTAAAGTCAACAGTATATACAGTTAACAGAATTTTTATAAAGTATATCTACAGTATAACAGTTAAGTCTAACAGTTAACAGTCAGTCAACAGTATGCTATATAGTTAACAGACAGTCAACGGTCAACGGTCAACGGTCAACAGTCAACAGTCAACAGTCAACAGTCAACAGTCAACACTCAACAGTCGACAGTCAGCATATAGACTACTATGTCTATATTCCATTTTGTTCATTATTTTGCCTACTCCATTTGCCTATTGTTTGTCTAATTCCAATGAACAAAAATTAAATGCTAAGTGTATGAAAGTCTATAAAATAATGAATATCCATCAAGCACTGGCAGCAGTCTCCAAGGCTTGAGCAACATCGTTGAGCAAATCTTCAACATCCTCAACACCAACACTCAATCTAATCAAATTGTCAAAAACACCAGAAGCCTCTCTCTTGTCTTGAGGAATACCAGCGTGGGTCATAGCAGCAGGTACCTCGCAAAGAGACTCAATACCACCGAGAGACTCAGCAAGAGTGAAAATCTTGGTGCTGGAACAAAACTTAGCAGCAGCTTCAGCACCTCCCTTGATACGGAAAGAAACCATACCTCCACCAAGGCCATCTCTATGCTGTCTCAAAACGACCTCGCGCTTGGGATGAGACTTCAAGCCTGGATACGAAACGGCTTCAACAGTCTTGCCCAAAGAAGATTCAAGATACTCAGCAATGGCCTTTGCATTAGTAGCAGCTGCTCTAGAACGCAAGTGAAGCGTCTTGAGACCTCTGTGAGCCAACCAAGAATCAAAAGGAGATGGGATAGCTCCAAGGGCATTTTGCAAGAATCTAAGCTTCTCGTGAGCTGCGTCGTTGCTGGTGATGGCAACGCCCATAACGACGTCGGAATGCCCATTAATGTACTTGGTGACGGAGTGCACGACAATGTCGGCGCCCAAAGTCAAAGGGTTCTGAATGTAGGGAGACAAGAAGGTGTTGTCGACAACGAGGTAAATAGGCTTGCCGCCAGGTCCACGAGAGGCCCGGACGCCTGAAACGACCTGGGCAATGAGGGCAATGTCAGTAACGGTGAGAGTGGGATTGGAAGGAGACTCGATCCAGACCAAAGAGGTTTCTGAAGTGATAACGTCCTTGATTTCGGTTTCAATTGAGTTGCTGAAGGTGACCTCAACGTTATGAGCATGAGCGACCTTGGTGAAGTATCTGTGGGTTCCGCCATAAACGTCGCCAATGGAAACGACATGAGCACCGCCGGCCAAAGCTTGCAAGACGTTGGCAGTGGCAGCAGAGCCAGAAGAGTAGGCCAAAGCGTACTTGCCCTTCTCCAGAGCAGCAACAGCGTTCTCAAAGTCGTCTCTGTTGGGATTGGCAGACCTGGAGTACTCGTACTCGCCCAGAGGAACCGCTGGCTTGGACTGGCCGTACGTGGTAGACAGCGAAATGGCAGGAATGACGGCACCGGTCGCTTTGTCGGGCTCGGAGCCAGCGTGGACGGCCAAAGTAGCGAATTTGAAGTTATTGTCGGCGGTCATTGTTGGTGATATAGAAGAGATGCAGAAAAAATAGCTGAAAAGGAAGGGAAACTGCTGAAATTTATATGAGATTAAGTTTAGCTTGGGACTTTAGAAACAGAACAAAAAATTCTCACCTGTTACAACCAAAGTGTACTGGAAATCCATACAAAAGAAAGCAGAAACCGTTGGAGCTTACTTAAATTGGAAATTCCACCGTATTATTCCATTTTTTGGTGGATGACTTCAAGTCACATGACGTTTCAGTGAAATTGTTATTAAAATTGATGTTGCAATGGCACGTGACAATGCAAGATCTGAGATCGATCACGCGATATTGCGTATACAAGGATTTGAAATCAAATCGTATTTTTAATAGATTTAAGTTATAACAAGACTTAAGTTGTAGATTCAAGTTGCATATCACAAGATTCAAGTTATATTTCAAGTTTTAACTCCCAAAGCTTATATCCCAACTCCTAAATCCCAAATCCCAAATCCAAATCCAAATCCCAAATATTTCGACCCATTTCATCTTCACACGTCAAGATCACGATGAAACTACAGATTCTGACACTTCTCTTGACGACAACAGCGCTAGCCAGCACTAATGATACTCCAATTGATCATTTAGCAAGAGGCGACGCCTTTAGAGCCAAAGGATCATTCAGCCAGGCTATTGAAGAATACACCAAGGCTCTGGCCAAATCACCAGATGACAAGCGTGTCAAGTATCGCAGAGCATTGGTCTACATGGGCATGGAAGGCAAAGAAGAAAGCTCGCTGAGAGATCTGGAAGGAATCTCCTGGGGCACGGAGATTCGTGAGAAGCTGGAACGAAAACTGGGACGGATCGGTGGTGAAGAAGAGCTGGAGAAGGCCAAACGGGCTGAAGCAGACGGTAAATGGACTGAATGCGTACAGTGGGCAGAGAAAGCCGTTGAAATAGGAGAGAAATCAAAGGCTGCCAGAGCTATTAGGGCTGCCTGTGGACTTCGACTCGGGGAAGTAGGATTAGCTCTCAAAGATCTAAGCGTCGTTCAGACGTACGGGAATGCTGAAGAAATGGTAAGCGCTTGGGTACTGTCTGCCAACATCTTGTACTACGTTTACCACGACTATTCAAAGAGCGCAGCGCTGCTGCAAAAGTGCTTTCGATACGACCAGAACAACGACCTTTGCAGAAGCGCTTTCATTGAAATGAAAAATATTGAAAAGAAGCAGGGTGGAATGTTTGCAGGGCTCTCTGAAGGAGACGACAAAGTCTGGGACTCAGTAATCGAGATTGGAGATGCTAATCTGGCTGCTCTTAAGGAAAAGGTCGCTGCTGCTTATTCGAAAATCGGGCTCGAGTCTGTCGATTTGAACTCCCATTCTACTCTTATAACGGGCTTGGAAGACTCTTTATGTCTGGCCTACTCGAAAAAAAAGGCCTATTCGGATCCCCAGACGTATTGTGAACGAGTACTAAATCGTCCTCCCTCCGACACTCCAGAAGCTATCAAGATCACGGCCCTCATATTCCAAGCAGACAAACTTCTTGCATCCGACAACTTTGAAGCTGCCATTGCTCATCTCAAAGAAGCACTCCAGGCCCACGAAAACAACGCTGAGCTGCTACAGAAGCTTCATGACACTCAGGTCGCTTTTAAACAGAGCACGACCAAGGACCACTACAAGGCTCTGGGTCTCAGTAGGGGGGCATCAGATAGAGAAATCAGATCTGCGTATCGTGAAATGTCTCGTCAATACCATCCAGATAAGTACAGTGGCGGCATGACCCCAGAACAGGTCGACAAAAAGATGTCTGAAATCAATGAAGCGTACGAAGTTCTGTCCAATCCTGAATTGAAGGCTTCCTATGATCGAGGTGAAGATTCAAGTAGTCCAGGAGGATTCAACATGCGCCATCAGCACGGAAGCCCATACTTTGGCGGATTTGATCCTTTCCAGCAGGCCAACTTTATGTTTCAGCGTCAACGACCTACTAGAAATGCAAGGAATCCAAGGAATCCAAGGAATCCAAAGAATGCCAGAAATCAAAGAAACTTTGCAAACTCATTCTAACTATTTTGTAATCACCAATATATTGCATATTTCCCAACTGCGAATCTTTGAATACAAGTTTCTATATGGGTAATGCAAATCATTCTTCAGATATGATTCCTAATTTTGATGAAGCTATAGGTAAAGTTTTGTAGTTATGCTTCTTCCTGGATGGCCTGATGCTATTCTGCTGGCCCAATATAGGCCTGCCGGAACCCAAATCTTGTTTTTTGATTGTTCGCAATAGCTTGGAATAGTTTGATATCGACATCTTGGGGAGAAAAGCACCTTCAGAAGTCGGAACTGTGACAGTTAATCTATAAAACATGGGATCCGGACAAGTTAACAGCTTTGCTACCGACTGTTCTGGAAAAGCCGAGTTGAGATTCTCAAAAGAAGAAGCCCAATCCTCCAGGTCTCCAGCCTCCATCCGTCGTGCGTTTCCTCTCATCTGTCGATCCTTCTCGAGACCGTTGAGCTTCCTACAAACGTCCTTCTCCAGCTTTTCCACCTGCGCTCTTTCGCAACAACCATTCCACACCACGCCTAAGCGATCTGAGCTTTCTGCCAGTTCTTCAATAGAATACAACGAAGACCGTCGACTATGATTCATGTTCAGAGTCTTAGGGAATTAGGGAAAAGGAAAGATACCATCAAGATGGTGAAAAAAAGATACCATTAAGATGGTGAGAGATACCATTAAGAAGAAGGTGAAAGAGATCCCCGATTACTCCTGAAATACCGACACTCTTGATATTTCAGGGTCCTTCTATGCTGATGCAGGACTTGTTGTTGTTCTAAAAACACGTCTTTGCTCATACTGCCAGTCATCCCTTTTACGAGTCTGGTGTTATCAATCTGCCTTCATATTGGACCGCTAACAATGTAAATCTACTGTGTGCCAGTGGCCGGCGAGCTCTATGGAGAGTCTATATACCACGGGAGACCTCAAGCCTGGCCGATTTTGTCAAACTCGTCCCAAGACTCCTCCTTCTGAGCTGGTTCCTGAGCTGGCTCCCGTTCCTGAGCGGTTTCCCGAGCGGTTTCCCGAGTGGGTTCCTGCTGCTGGTCGCTGGAAGAGAACTTGGAGATAAAGTCAATGACTGACTTGACGGCAGGCTTCGAATTGGGCACAAAGTGGCCGCCAGGATGTCTCAATATGCTTCTTGATTTCTCAGTGCACGCATCGTACAGTCTCAGCGACCGCTCCTCAGAAACAACTGTATCCAAAGACCCCAGAATGTGCATACTTGGAGTAGAGATGGGAGGAGTATAGTAGTGTTGCAGAGCATCAGGATTGACTCTGAATCCTGAATAAAACACTGCGAATTTGAACGGTCCTTGCTTCTCAGGAACAAGCGTTTGAATGCTGTTGCATAGAATACCTGCCATTCCGGCACCTTGAGAGAATCCAATGATTCCATCGTATGGCCCATCTGAAAGGATTGATTCCTTCAGCGTCGCGAGAGAAGCGTCGATAGTATAGTGGTCCGCTTGGGACTCGTTATATGGCCACCAGGACCGGAAGTCAGAGCTTTCATCAGAACCAAATGTACTGGCAGAGGTGTCAAATGGCAAATCATCTCCGTTTACCTTGATTGGAGCGGTCAAGTATACTGTTTCGTAGCCCAGTTTCCCAAGGGCCTTGCGTAAAGCTGATGATTTACGGGCAAAAACTGAGCCGTTCTAGAATGGTTAATAAGAATACGCAAATGGTTGATTCTCTTACCTGAACAAAACCGTGAAGACAGAGAATCTTTGGAGGCATTTTTACGTTCTGTTCCCGTTGTATAGTTGGTGTTCCAGTTGTATAGTTGGAGATAGTTGGAAATAGTTGTATAGTTGGTGATAGTTGGAGATATAGTTGATGATTTGGGAGATTATTTTTCAATCACATGACATTCAATATATATTCGATTTGTGAAATCTCTTTTATTTCTCAAGACTATGGACCAATATCAGAATATTCAGTTCTATGATGAGCGTTTGTTTCACCAGTCACCTACGTTTAATAGATATGTTCCTCTGTTGATTGCCGATATTCTTAGTTTACAACGATTTGAGACTGTTTATAATCGGCCGCCACGGTCCAACTATTTAATTCGAAGGAAAGCATCACCGTTATTCTTTGGAAACCATCCTGTGAACTATGTGGAACTCGTTGCACTTTGTGGAAACATTCAGCTGGTCCCTGGAGCTGGCGCACAAAATAGCTGTATTCTAACTTGTGAGTGAATCATGATAGTGTGGTTTAGCATGCTAACTTTACAAGTGGACGATGGTACTGGCCAGTTCTTAGAAGCCTTCTTTGTCTCATCTGGATACAATTACGAAAGTCTTCAGCGCAAGACATTGAGGCTATATGGTTATTTGAATTACAATTCTCGTTTTAACACTGTTCAGATCAACTTGGAACACCCACCGGAGATACTTAAAGTAGAGAAATTCGAATTTCTGGAGGCTCTACGTGCCATGAAGTTTAGAGGAGATGTACTGTGTACTACTTGGACGCCAGATTGTAATAGTAAAGATGTTGGAGCTGTTCGACCAGCGATTCCTCAACACTTGAATGATCAATTTGTGTCTCATTCTAAACAGCCTTTTCTTACGGCAGATTCCAGTCAGGAAAGATCTCCTAAAAAACTGAAAGCCAGCGATTCATTTGATAGGAAAGATGACTTACCGCTGTTTACAAATGAGAAAGAAGCGTTTAGTGACTCTGATAATTTTCTTTCGCATTCTCCAAGTGCACATCATGATCAAAAACATTTTAGTTATCAGTTAAAGACCGTTGATACTCAATCGAGCTCAATTCCACAGATATTGAAATCTTCAGATATTTTCTTTGATGATCAGGTATCTCAAGGTCTATTGACTTTAAGAAATGATCAGGGTATTATTACTGATGCCCAAACTACAGAAACATACTCTAAGGAATCTTTTATTAATGATGCTGAATTAGAAGAAATTGTAGCAGCTATAACAGATAGTGACGATTCTTCAACATCTCAAGTGACAACTCCTACAAAGTTGAATACAAAGAATACAACTGTTGAAGATAAAAAGCTGTTTGCAACTAATTATTCCAATGGAAATCTCGGATTTACTTCCAAACGGAACCATACTGCTTCAAAGCTTGATCCATTATACAATCAACCAGTTGAATATTCGGCTGGAGATAATTACCAAAAAAGCATCCTGTGTTCAGATGTTGATAGCGATGAAGAGAGATATTTAGATGAAATGTTCTGTCACTGGTCAACATTCTCTGAAATAAAAGATGTTGACTTGAATGGTTTACACAATACTACAAATTTCAAACAATCTGATCGGCCTCAAGGCATAGAACCAGTTGAAAATGAAAGAAATGAGAATGATTCTCATTTAATCCCAGAAATAATCTCTGAAGCAGGCTCAGCAACATTTCAACGACTTAAACGCAGCATTCTCACATATATCCAGAAAAGAAAGGGCCATCAAGTCAATACGAATGAATTAAAAGAAAATGAAATTCTTCTCAAATATACTCGATACGTGCAAACTTTTGACCAGTCAGTTTCTGGAAAGTTGGAGCCCTCCGAAATAATTCAACTCGCTCTTGATGAATTGCTAGAGTTTGGATATTTATTCAGGTCTGAGCCCAAGAGTAACACAATGAAAGCTCATGGAAAATGGAATCTGGGAAAAACCGTGAAAACAGCTATAGGCAATAGAAAGAAAATTACATTAAACCACATTTTAAATCTCTTTGGGCAGAAATATGATATGGTTGCCAGTGATATTGCAGAAAGCCTAGTTGTTGAAGTACTAGAGTTGGATGAAAGACTATGGTCCTACAATCCACTACAGAAATCATGGGCTTTAACAGAATGAATTATAAAATTTAATGAAATGGTATAAGCAAATATACTTGAAAAATACAGAATATACAAGCAAGTTCTATTATAATTTGGAAGAATTGGAGGTGGAGTCAGAGACACCAAGAGCTGAGTAAAATGAGGAAAGACTTGAAGGTCCTTCAGACCCGTAAGGATACTTCTCAGGAATAATAGACGTATCTTGATCGATCTGGTGAAGCAGAGGAGTAAATAGCTTCCAAGAAACTGAAAGCTCATCGTCTCTGACAAAATTCGACTGCTCACCATTGAGAGCATCTAGAATGAGAGAAGCATAAGCATCAGGAATCTTGGTTTTAGGGAAATTGGACTTGTAGTTCAAATCAAGAGTTTCTGTGATGGTATCATGGGTCAAACCTGGATACTTTGTATTCACCTTCATGAAAATTGCTTCATCTGGCTGAACTCTCAAAACGAGTTCATTAGTTGAAGCTGAAGGAGAAGGCTGCTTGAAAGTCATTTTAATTTCAACTTTTGCATCATTCAAGGCCTTGCCAGCGCTCAATATGAAAGGTACTCCTTCCCATCTCTCATTTTGAATTACAAAATTCATAGCTGCAAAAGTAACAGTTCTAGAATCCTTAGGGACAGTGTCATCATCAATATAAGCAGGCTTTGATCCGTCTTTAGACTTGGTATATTGGCCGAAAACGCAGTCGTCAACACTAAGCTGCTTAACATGCTCCAGCACTCTGACTTTCTCGTCTCTAATATGCTCTGATCCAAAAGTCTTTGGCTTTTCCATAGACAAAAGACATAAAATTTGAAGCAAGTGGTTTTGAATGACATCTCTGATAATACCAATTGAATCAAAGTATCCACCTCTTCCCTCAGTACCAAACGGTTCTTTGAATGAAACGTGGACAGACGAGATGAATCTGTTGTTCCAAATTTGAGAAAACACTGGATTGTTGAACCGGAAGGTCAATATGTTTTTAACAACCTCTTTTCCTAGATAATGATCAATGCGATATATTTCCTTCTCTTTCCAATTGGGGGCCAGTTCAGACTGCAGCTTTTGAGAAGATTCCAAATCATGGCCAAAAGGTTTTTCAATGATGACCCGTATGAAAGAGTTGTTTCTAGTAGTATAAGCGTGCGTTTTCAGTTGCTTCGATACAACGCCAAACACAGAAGGAGGTAATGCGAGATAAAACAGTCTGTTTTGAATTCCAGTCTCTTCGATCTTCTTGTTCAGCTCCAAATAGCCAGAGTCTTGATCGTATGGGCCTTGGACGTAGGAGCAAAGATCTAGGAAACTGTTAACCTTACTCTTATCTTCTTCCTTCACCTTGAAGTAGCCAGAGATTCTGGAGCGGAATTCCTCCGCACTCAACTTGGTTCTGGCATACCCGATAATCTTCACCTTCTTGGACAAAAGTCCATCCAGGTACAGACTTAGCAGCGATGGGTATGTCTTCTTCTTTGCAAGATCGCCAGAAGCACCTAGTACAGTGATCACTACTTCATCTACCATAGTTGTTCTATTAAGGGTCAAAGCTCGTCGTTAGCAGATAATGAGGTGAAAGATCGAGTCTTTGAGACTGAATCAGAAAAGTCGGCCTCGGTATTTGACTTGAAATATTTCGAGAAAAAAAATTAAACCCTTACCTTTATCTGCACGTGATTAGATCTAGACAAGGCTATTATATATGTGCCCTACTAAAAACGGAAGGGTTTGTGATACTTGTGATTCAAGCTCAAGGCCTTAGAATAACCGTCAGAGTTTCCATACGTTGAGACTTGAGACTAAGACGGTGATGTTTAACTATTGAATCAAGTCGGGGATGACTGTAAGCTTAGACTCGAAGGAGATGCTAACTTTGCAAACAAAGAGCATTTCATATGGCAGTGAATTGAACAATGTTTGAAATACTATTAAAACATGATTAAAAAAAAGTATTCTAGAAGCAAGTTCATGAAAAATGCCAGTGACTCTCTCCAGTATTTAAGGATAGTCGAAAGTGAAGAGGTCAGAATCTGAGTTTTATTGAAGTGAAAATCTATTGTTAATTTAAACGAGAATCATACTGAGAGATGGACCCTGCGAAGAAATGGCGCTTTGTTAAGTGTATGTAGGTCTCAGCATTGATACAATGAATGGACTGTACGTATTGTTTTAATTATATACCGAGTGCAAGATGGCTATTAAATAAGTTTTTGTTTCTGTCTACATTGGTTTTTCAGAACGTTTTACATCATAGAATAGTTCACATTAGAAGCATTAACAAGCTATAATAGCAGTGCTCTGTGTCAAGTTAAACTATTTCATGGCCTTTGACAAGATAATAAATCCAATTGGCACAAGTTGGCAAATACAACCTTCTATAATACAAATGGCTTGGAAAAACTGTTTCTAATTCTACTCTTGGACTTTGCATTCATGTTGAGTCAAATATGGTTCAGTTATATGAAAACCGTTCCATAACTATTTTCAAGATTTTTCGTGATATTTGGAAAACTGTAGACTTCAGAATAAGATGGCCGACGTATTCCATTCGAAATCAAATTCAAGGAGAAGATATTGGAAAGGGTAGGTATATTACCTGCTCTTGATATTCTCACAGAAGTGGTTCAAACTGTTTTCAAATTCTAAAACTGTATCATTCTTAAGGCATTCTGAAAATGGGTTTGAACTTTAAGGTCCTCCGCAGCCCGGAACAAACAGTAGACATTAAAAAGAAATGATATAAATAAAAGTTCAATTCACCAAATCTTGCAAAGAATCAGTTCTTTTAAAGCTCCTTTACCTGCTGTTATACCAATTTAGGACAACGCAAATCTCTTGATTATTGCGACTATTAAATTGCATCGAGCAGCCAGTATCGAAATGAGATCTAGAGATTGCAATCAACCACTAGTAATATCTACCTTGTCTAACGGTTTGCATTTCTCAACTCTGCATAGAAATCGAAAGCCTCTAGCTGAACCTGTATTATTGGAGACAAAAATACGCACATTAAAGACTACAAACTCACCAGCACAGTCAATAAGTCCACAGCATGAAGTACAACAAACTCCAGTTCCTACCGGTGCTATCTATCGATCGTTAATTCCAAAAATACTTGAAGAAAGCGGACAACGGTCTATCAGAAGAGTGAGAAGCTCTAGGAAGAATCGATTTCTCTCTTCTGCTTCGTCCCAGCGTTCAACAGTGAGTAGTTTGTATAGCATTCGAACAAATCGTCGCAAACTGGCTCTACTTGATCTACCGGTAGAACTTATTGATGATATATTCTCAAACTTAGATCAGGCGTCACTGCTAGAACTGTTGAGAGTATCAAAACAGATCTCGTCACTATGTATTCGACACCTTTACTTTGAACCTCAGTTTCGATCAACTTATAGATTTGCGCAGTTTGTAACTACTGTCTCTCACAGTCAGGACCTGGCAAGCTATGTAAAGGTATTGGATCTTTCCTCTATTCCTCCACCTTTCAAAGAGCAAACAGGTGAAGTACTAGCCGGCTGGAGAGACTGGAAGTTGAGATCAGAACCATTCCATTCAATAACAAGTACAAACTCTTCCCCGAAAACTAATTCCATGATTCCACCCGATATTAGTGCTCCACCTCACTCGGTAGCAAACAGAAAGATAGAAGCAAAGAACGGTCAATTTCGAATATATTCGGAATCGTACAGTCTTCAACCTCAACCTAGAAGCAAGAAACAGAGCCGATTAAAACGATACCCTAGAATTTCACAGTCTACCTCAAACTCCGCTTCAAAGCGTAAGCAAGCATTCTCCTTGAACCTGCGAAAGAGAAATCAAGTTGAAGATCAAGAAAACGAGCTTCCACCCGACATGACCTCAACAGCCATTCAACAATCCAAAAGTTCATCGCATCCATTGATCTCAATGCTGTTGAAACAATTTTCTAATACCAGAGACGTTCCACTCGGGTCGCTACTACATTTGTTCAAATGCTGCCAAAACCTCATGATAATTGATATTTCGAAAGTTACTCTCGCGACAGACTACTATATCACTCGAAGAAATGGGTACCCCATAACTTCACTCTCTGGACACATATTTGTCTCAGATGTGGCCGGTATGGGATTTTGGTCTCCTCAGGATGTATGTCCAGTCCATCCTACAGACTTGGTCGACGCTCTGTGCGAGCTGCGACAGCTTACTACTCTAAACGTTCGCAGCGCTACCTGGTTAACAAAAGATCTTGTCAAACGATTTATTGAAACCGGTGAATCAGTTAGGTTTACTGCATCGCTACAAACAGTTGATTTTGGTGATTCCGGTCTTGCAAAGAACCTAGAGTGGGCCATTTGCGGAAGCCCTGAGGTCATCAAACAAGCTCTCTTGCCAAAGGAAGTGCCAACTGTCAGACGTTATTATGGAACTCCAATTCAAGTTGATTGATTGTTCGGAACTGTCTATATAGTTAAGGTTTGTGATACAGATGCAAATCAAGAAACATAACAAGCTGAGACAGACGAATTACCATCAAAAATGTAAACAAACAAAATGCCTTTTGGATACTCAAAATTGGCTCTATCGAGCAAGAACAAGGCTCAATCTTCATCGTAATAGCCAAACCGTGATATGATGGAGTAAAAAATCGAATCACGTGATTATTTAGAGATTTATTTATATACAATTTTCTGGAGTACTCAACTTGTCCTTAACTACATCTTTGCCAGTAGCAGCAATCATATCTATAATCATGGAAGTCATTGGAAAAATTATTGATCCTTTAAGCGAATATATTCGTCCTGTAACTGCTCTCATTCCCGAGCCTATTGAGCAGATTGGCGTCACTTTACTTGGAGAAAGATGCTATGATACCTTGATCCGTGAAGTCGATTTCGTTTCTGATCCAGAATGTGTGGCCCAAAGTATTTCCAGAGCCCTTGGATTGGGTATTGTAACAATGTCCTCCATTGTCAAGGTCCCTCAAATTTTGAAATTGGTTTCTAGCAAGTCAGCTGAAGGTCTCTCATTCATGGGGTTCGCTCTTGAGACTTTTGGATACTTGATCTCGCTTGCCTACGGCTTTAGAATGAACTTCCCGTTCACTACCTTTGGCGAGACTGCCTTGATTGGAATTCAAAACGTTATTGTCTGTATTTTGATTCTCCATTACTCTGGAAGACAGTCTGTTGGAGCTGCTTTTATTGCCGTCGTTGCTGGATTCTTATATACTTTGATTGATCCCAGCAATGCAGGCTACGTTTCTGAGCAGAGTATGACCTTACTTCAGGGCCTTACTATCCCTCTTTCTCTGTTTTCAAAGATCCCCCAAATCATTGCCAACTTTAAGAACAAGTCGACTGGCCAGTTGAGTGTATTTTCAGTGGTCAATTATCTTTTGGGATCTCTTGCAAGAGTGTTTACGACTGTCCAGGAAGTTAATGATCCATTGATTTTGGCTTCTTTTGCTGGCGCTACAGTTTTGAATGCTATTCTAGCACTGCAAGTTGTCATGTACTGGAGTAACGGGCCTGCTCCAGTTACTGCAGAAAAGAAGAGAAAATAGACAGTTATCAATGTGTACATATATAAATACAAGCAATTAATTTTATCTGGTAAACATTAATGAGCTCCAGGTAACCAAATATCACTCAGCTGTTTAGAAAGACAGTCTTTAAACTTTACTTGAAGCCTGACCGCGTGTCTTGAGCGATGAACGGTATTCTTTAAGAAAAGCCTTGAAGTCTAATTCAGGTATACACAGAGTTAACTTATCACAAGAATTTGTTCAGCACTTATTCATTCTAATTCTGATATAGCATTCTGAAAGCAGACAATTTGGATAAGATTACATGAATTTGAACTTCTCTTGAGTCTCAACAGTATGTTACTGAGACCAGTCTGCTGTTGAGTAGATCCAAACATAGAAACACCGATTGAAACACAAGTTCATTTTAGGAAACAGTTATACATCTTATAATAGAAAAACAGTAAAATAATAGTAAAATAAAATAAAAAACATGAAAATATAAAATAAATATAAAATAAATATAAAATAAATATAAAATAAATATAAAATAAATATAAAATAAATAAAAAATAAATATAAAATAAATATAAAATAAATAAAAAATAAATATAAAATAAATATAAAATAAATATAAAATATATAAATAAATAAAAAATAAAAAATAAATAAAAAATAAATAAATAAATAAAAAATAAATAAATAAATAAAAAATAAATAAATAACATTAAAATAAATATAAAATAAATAATCAACATGAAAATAAATATAAAATAAAATAATTAACATTAAAATACAATAGAAATACAGAGGCAAATGAACCAACGCCCCAAGCTTAGCATGAATATTAAGAATATATCAAAACTTCAACCAAATGACTACAAAATAAGCAAAAAACAGTAGCAATACAATCAACTGAGTCTGCCTGTCTAAGCTGGCATCGTAAGACCAACAAACAACGCTCTCTGCTCCAACTCTTCGCCAAAGTCAAATGAGCTTCATGATTCAGTACCTACCAGTGTCTGACTACCATAGAGGGTTAGGTAAACTTAAAATTATAGGATCAGGCTGGGAAATGGTTTTCTGTCGCTCTGGCTTCCTCTCTCGTTTTCTCCTAGGTATACTTTCTTTCGACAGTTGGATAACCAATTTGCTTTAAGAATATTGGACTTGACGTCTGTTCTATACTAGATACTAAGCGTACTTTTGCCAGCATTGGACCGAGTTCAGCAACACGATGCCCAAAGGATATTCGATTGATGCTCCATTTCTAGAAAATGAAGACGAAGAAGACATTGTCCTGGGGAATCTGAAGCCCTCAAATTTAGACCGGGACTTGCTTAAGGCCGACGAAGCCATTTTGCAAGACTTGGACAAATCCCACTCCAAGAAGGGCTCATTCTTTAAAAACACTGGCAAGCGATACAAGAAGTTGCTGTCAGAGGATTCGACATTCGGAACCAAGAAGAGCGACAGACGAAGCCAGAAAAACGTCGGGTTTGCGCCGATATCCAGTCAACCCCGAGGAGGAGCTCCGGGAGGCTACTCTCAGCTTCATAACAACGGCAGTGATGATGACAGTGATTTTGAAAGTGATATTGAGATTGACATTCGAACGATGCCACGGAGACGACGGAGAACTGCTAGAAACCATGGACTGCTGTTCATCATCGTGGGCTTGCTTATTATGTGGTTTGTCTATGTAGGATTTCTTCCTTTTCCCAAGGGAGGGAAAGACGGAGCCCACGGCCGGTACCCTCTAGGCTGGCACAGAAACCGGATGAGCAATGGAACACATACTTTTGGGCCTACGACTGTCGTAGTTTCGCTAGACGGGTTCCATCCTCACTATGTGAACAAAGAACTAACACCTCATCTTCATGAACTGATGGCTAGCCATGGTGGCGCTCCCTACATGATTCCATCATTTCCTTCTTCAACCTTCCCGAATCATTGGACAATGGTGACTGGACTATACCCAAGCAATCACGGGATCGTTGGCAATACATTCTACGACACAAAGCTGAACAAGCAGTTTTTCAATACGAAGCCAGACTTGAGTTTGCAAAAGGAGTTTTGGGGAGGAGAGGCTATTTGGCTGACGGCGGGCAAGCAAGGCGTCCGATCAGGTATTCATATGTGGCCAGGCAGCGAGGTTGGATTCAATGTTGAAGAGGAAAAGATGGTTCACGTTGTGAAATTCGATAGAAACGAGGCTCTGGACAAGAAACGAGAAGGAGTCTTTGACTGGCTGGACTTGGATTTAGAGACGAGACCTCAGTTGATTATGACTTATGTCCCTCAAATTGATACAGTTGGACATAAAAACGGAATCACTGGACAGGAACTACGGGACGAGTTGAAGAACGTTGACAACTTGGTTGGCCAGTTGCAGCAAGGCATTCGGGAACGAAACCTGACTGAAATCGTGAATCTAGTTATTGTCAGTGACCATGGAATGGCTCCAACATCGAATAGTCGGCTCATTTATCTGGATGATATTCTGGAGATGTCGAATGTCGAGCGTTTAGAGGGCTGGCCGCTAATAGGAATTAGTCCCAAGCCGAACGTCAATATCAAGGCACTCTACGACAACTTGTTGGACTACCAAAAACAATTTGGATCCAAGAAGTTCAATGTTTATTTGAGAGAAGAGCTTCCTGAAGAGTGGAAGTTTGGAGGACGTCAGTTCAACAAGTACAAACACAGATTGGCACCGTTATGGCTGATTCCCAAGGTTGGATGGTCGTTCACAACACACAAAGAAATGGATTCCCCAGACAAGTTAAATGGTGACTACGCTCCACACGGAGTCCATGGGTATAACAATACAGAGGTTCTCATGAGGGCTCTGTTCGTTAGTGAAGGGCCATATTTTGACGATTTCAAATACGAGCCATTTGAGAATGTTGGTTTGTACAATCTTTTGTGTGAAAGTCTTGGGATTGAGTCTGCAAAGAACGATGGCGATAGATTGAATATGAAGCTGATTGTTCAGAATAGCAGGGAGGGAAAGAGTGGTGAGTGGACAGACGAGGCAAGCTATCCAGGTGTTAATTTTGAGACTGAGGTTCTTAAGATCACGTCTACATACGATGAGCTTTATGGTGAACAAGAGACAAACACGAAGCAGACGAGCACTGACGAGCCTTCGAAAGTCAAGCAGGTGTTTAATTATGTTACGGACAAAGCTCAAGGTGTGAAAGATTGGTTCAAGGATAAGTATAATTCCTGGCTAGGGACTTCAGCAGACGATTCCGAGTCTACTGATTTAAATACCTGATGGTTTGAATATTTATTGTTGTCGCAACTTGACGCGAAAGAAGCAAGTATTTGTAGTTTAAATGAAATTATTTTTTGTCTTTAATTTTTCCGCAGTTGTAACCCGTCTTTTTACACTACCTCCTAACATAGCGACATGACAGTACTATCAAAGCTGATTCTGGTACTTTTAGCCAGCCTGGGGGCTTGCAACACGGAAACCATGAGGTTGACATACAAAGCCCAGGCGTTTGCGACGAATTCGAGCTCTATTTCGCTGAGAGCTAACGAGCCCAAGATCATGTCTGTTGAGCCGATGAGCCAGCGCGGGAGCCACGTCTTTGTGCCTGACAATTTCATACCTGATGGTTCGTATGAGATCAAGATCTGCTGGCCGGCGTCGTTTCCCATGTCTTTTGATATTAGGTACGAGGAGTCTGGGGAGTCTGGGGAGTCTGGGGAGTCTGGGGATTATAAGGAGTCTGGAAAGGGAATTGTAGTTGAATGGAGAGGAGATTGGTTCAGTCATTTGGAGACTGAAGCGGTCTTTCAAGGTCAGGTCTGGAAGTATGAGATAGTTGCTGATGAGCTAGTGAATGGGCTACCGATAGTTCTTTGGAAGGTGATTTCGCAGATAGTAGTAGTTTTACTTGTTGGCTATTGGGCTTCTGGAAAGCTTGTTGAGTTGATATGATATCAGTATCAATGATTCTAGAGATTTTAGTGGTTCTAAGGATTCTAGCGATTTTAGCGGTTCTAAGGATTCTAAGGATTCTAAGGATTCTAAGGATTCTAAGGATTCTAAGGATTCTAAGGATTCTAGCGATTCTGAGGATTCTAGCGATTCTAAGGATTCTAACGACTCCAACGATTTTAGCGATTCTAAGGATTCTAAGGGTTCTAAGGATTCTAAGGATTCTAACGACTCCAACGACTCCAGCGACTCAATGACTCCTCCAACTCTAACTCCAACTCCTCTAGGAACAACTCCTCTAGGAACAACTCTAGAAACAATACAAACCTCCCAACATTGCATACTGATATTGGACTACCGCTTACTGTCCTAATGGCCTGTTTGAGCCTTCACTAAACATTGTCTGAAAGTTTGACTTTGGAATTCATTAAAACTCAGGAAGTTTCCGTTGTCGGTGCTACTGCTACTGGCGCTACCATTCACAAACTGCACTGGGACTCCACTCTTTGACCACGCCACGCCAGGCCTGAGCCCGTTCTAACCGTCCACCGTCCGCCGTTCACCGTTCACCGTCCAACGTCCACCGTCCAACGTCCACCATCCAACGTCCGCACCATTGAACTACCCGCTTCACTGAACCGCTGCAGTGCTCTTGCAACTTGTTGGGCCGTTAATTTCCTTTGGATTTGATTCATGTGATGGCGACACCGTCATATACGTGTGACCGGCTGTTAGACTCTGTGCAATATAAGAACTCCAGATCTCCAGCTCAAAATTAAATCTTCTCTTCTTCCCTCCTACGCCTTTCTGCATAGACTTGTCTTCTTGTCCTTGAAGCATTTCTCCGTTTTCTTTTGCGTTTTATACCGACTTTTTGACCTCTTCATCATGAACAGAAGAGAACTACGAGATATTTATCTAATGAAAGCGACAGAACGAAACGTCGAAGGTATTTCCAACGCTCCTTCTCTTTTCTTGACTAACAAGTTCACAGCTTCCTGGATTGATCTGGACTCTGCTGGAACAGATTCGCTAAGATCTAAACATTCGTCGAAAACAAAAACTTACATTGATATCGAACAAGATAGCTTGACGTCTCAGAGCATCTTGTCTCTAAACGACTCAATCGTCCACCAGAATGTCCAAAGCATCCCGCTGCTAACCGCTACGCCGACTGTCACCTCTCCGTCTCTGCATTCTGAAGACCCCCGGATACCTGATGAATCCGACTGCTCGGACAGCTCAATTGAGCACGATTCCCTTAGCGATTCCTTTGATACAATACTAGCAAAAAACAAACATTTCAGTGCATCTTCTTCGTCTTCTGGCTCCAGAAAGCCCCGTAAAAAAAAGTCCAGAAAGTCCAGTCCATCTCCTAGCGACTCCAGTCATACCTATAACAAGATTGAGCTTTCTCCGTTATCTATAGCAGCAGGTATTTCTTTCGTGGCAGGCTTGTCATTCAGTGCTGGCTTTGCCCTGGGCAGAAGAACGAGCCATGTTGTCCGTGTTGTTTCATAGCTTTTTAACGTATAATTCATTAGTTTGATCAGTGTTCAGTATCTGCTAGAATGGCTGTTTGAGTAGTAGGGTAGGAGAGAAGGAGAGTAGTAGGGTAGGAGAGAAGGAGAGTAGTAGAATGGCAGAGAAGGATAGTAGTAGAATGGCAGAGTAGCTGTTTAGCTGAGTAGCTGTTTGAATAGGTGAATAGCTGTTAAGCTGTTTGCCTATTTAGCTGTTAGGCTGTTTCTTTTTAGCTATTTAGCTGTTTCTATTTAGCTGTGTCTGTTTAGCTCCACCGTTCTAAAATTAATACTCGGAAATGAACGGCTGATGTACAAATCTAACGTATATCTGAGTCCTCTGTAAGTAAATTTCATCTCCAACTAAATACTCGGATATATCTAAGATTTCTGCGATCATCGTTATCACAGAATTGAAATTTTTTCCACACTCCCTTCCTTTCCTTTTCCACATACCTGTAACTCCCCCATCATCATTCCAATGTCTGTGGAATCTATCGAATCTGTTCTCAAGACCCTTTCTCTGTTCAACCAGCAAGCTCTTGAGCATTCTTCTCCCGCCAACAACGAAGAATGGAACACTCTGTTGCAGTCTCAGAAATCAGGAAAGCCTGATTCTTTCGAACTCACCAAAACTCTGGTGTTCAAGCCTAAGACTGCCAAAAGTCAAGAGCCCGTCCCCGTAGTATTGGTCGCTTTGAATAGTACCGCTGCTTCCTCTTCAGTCGTTGGTAAAGCTGCCGCCGCTAAAGACCTGAGACTCGCAAACGCTGATTTGGTCAAAGACTTTTTTGGCGCGTCCGTTGAACCTAAAGACGTTGGCCCCTTGAACGTTATCGCTGGCGCTGCTAAGAAGATCAAAGTCGTCGTCGACGCCAAACTGAAGGAGACTGAATATGTCGCAGTCCATACTCAATCTGCTGATAAAACCGTCTTTGTGAAAGGATCAGAGCTCACTGAAGCATTGAAAAAAGCCGTTTCTGAAGATGATCTCATTGAGCTTGACTTTTCTGACGTCCCTGCTGCCCCCGCTGCTGCCCCCGTAGCCAAAAAGGACGCTGCTCCTTCTGCCAAAGAAGACGCTAAGATTGATGGTGCTGCTCTCATTGGTATCACCGTCGACAAGGAGCTTGATTTCCCAGGCTGGTACCAACAAATTCTCACCAAGGGTGAAATGCTTGACTACTATGATGTCTCTGGTTGTTATATCATGCGTCCTGCTTCCTACACCATCTGGGAGAAAATCCAGGACTTTTTCAATGAAAGAATCAAGAGTATCGGCGTTAGAAACACATACTTCCCCATGTTTGTCTCTTCAAGAGTTTTGGAAAAGGAAAAGGACCACATTGAGGGTTTCGCTCCTGAAGTCGCCTGGGTCACCAAGGCTGGTAAGAGTGATTTGGAAGAGCCCATTGCTATCCGCCCTACCTCTGAAACTGTCATGTATCCATACTACGCCAAATGGATCAGATCACATAGAGATTTGCCCTTGAAGCTGAATCAATGGAACTCAGTTGTCAGATGGGAATTCAAGCATCCCCAGCCCTTCTTGAGAACTAGAGAATTCTTGTGGCAGGAAGGTCATACCGCCCATTTAACCTTTGAAGAAGCCAACGAAGAAGTCTTGCAAATTTTGGATTGGTACGAGGCTATCTACCGTGATATTTTGGCTGTTCCTGTCATCAAAGGTAAGAAGACTGAAAATGAAAAATTCGCCGGCGGCTACTTCACTACTACTGTTGAAGGTTATATTCCAACTACTGGTAGAGGCATTCAAGGTGCCACTTCCCACTGTCTGGGCCAAAACTTCTCCAAGATGTTCAACATCACCGTCGAGAATCCTGAAGGTCCTGACAAGCCCAAGCTCTTTGCCTGGCAGAACTCTTGGGGTCTGTCTACCCGTGTTATTGGTGTCATGGTAATGGTTCACTCTGATAACAAGGGTCTGGTTCTCCCCCCTAATGCTGCTGAACTTCAAACAGTAGTAATTCCCTGTGGTCTTACTGCTAAGACCTCCGATGAAGTCCGCAATGGTATTAAGGAAGGTGTTCTTGACATTGAGGCTACCCTTAAGAAGGCTGGCATCCGTGCTACCTCCGATATCCGGGACAACTACTCTCCTGGTTGGAAGTTCGCTGATTGGGAATTGCGTGGTGTTCCTGTTCGTATTGAGTATGGCCCTCAAGATCACAAGAAGCACCAGATCGTTGCAGTCCGTCGTGATAACGGCGCTAAGACCATTATTCCTCTGGATGAAAATCTTGGAACCACCCTCCAGAATCTTTTCGCCACTATCCAATCCGACATGTACAACAAGGCCAAAAACTCTTTTGATACACATATCAAGAAAGTCACTGAGCTGTCTGAATTTGTACCTGCCCTTAATAGCAAGTGCGTTCTTCTTGCCCCTTTCTGTGGTGGAACCGATTGTGAGGACGACATCAAGGACCGCACTGCCAAACAAGGTCTCGAAGGACAAGAAGCCGACGACAAAGCTCCTAGCATGGGCGCTAAGTCATTGTGTATTCCTTTTGAACAAGAACAATTGCCCGAAGGATCTACTTGTGTTGGCTGTGGTAAGAAGGCTGAATTCTGGACTCTGTTTGGTAGATCTTATTAAACTTGTCTTTCTACTCTTTAATATTATGTTTTTTACGCAGTAATGTATGAATGTTGTTTAGCATCTTTTTAATATATATCTTGTTTTTATATATATATCTCTTTCTCGAAGCTTGTCACGTGTCAAATTGTCAATATAAGACAACCCTAACCCGTGAAAAAAAGAATGAGACCTAATTATCTGGCAGTAGACAATTTTCCAACAGATCCGATACATTCACGGTGAGATCCGAAATCCTACAGGCTAACAGACATCGTCGGAGGCAATATGTATAACTTGATACATCTGTTTTTTCAGTTATATCTTCAAATATATATGACAGTACAGTTTTACTATAGGAAATTGTACAGACGATACCTGAATGCATTGTATCACCAAAATAGAACACCGGAACTCATCTATGAAGACGCACACAAGCTTGCAAAGTTGCCAAAGCATATCGCTTGTATCATGACTTTGAAGCCCAGGGAAATGGAGGGTGGTGGCATTGAAGGACTCATAAGCGAAACCGCAGAGTTGGCGACCTGGTGTATTTGCATAGGGATCAAACAGCTTACAGTCTATGACAAAGCTGGCTTGCTGAGAAAGGCGGTACGAAATGGAAAGCTGGAGGAGAGAATAGAATGGAATCTTGAAAGGTATTTTGGCACTGCTGGACCTCCAAGTTTGCAGTTTGAGTTACCGCCATTGGCAGCATCTGAGTCGGACGTGGATGGACTTAAAAAGAGAGGGTCCAAATCGACTGGCAAGCCTGACTTGATTGTGTCTGCTGTTAGTGAGCTTCAAGGAAAACCGTTGATTCTTGATTTGACTCAGTCTTACGCTGAAGTTGGTCTGCCTCCTTCTGCTATAACTATTGATTCGATCTCGAGTGATCTGGCGAGAATTGGTATCAGGGAGCCAGATCTGGTGCTTACTTTCGGCCCTACTATTGATTTGGATGGATTTCAACCGTGGGTTTTGAGACTTTGTGAAATTGCTGGAATCAAGGACAATGAGTATGAAGTCTCTTATGCTGTTTTTTGTAAAGCTTTGGAAAAATATGCTGGTTCAAAGGCCAATGTTGGCCGTTAAGGATGAGAAAGTGCCATCTTTCGAAATTCTATATTACATTCTTTCAATATTCATTTGCATTTCTTCTGAAAAATGGCCATCTTAATGTTGATAAACAGTATTCAGAGTTCATGATATTAAAAGCTCTGTTGTGTACCTTTTTTTTTTTTTGGACAAACAACCTATGGAATGAACAACAGCCAAACAAACTGTCATGTATGGATTTATATATATTGTCTTGTCTCCTTTGAAAGGTATTCTTTTATTTCTTCCCAAGTCGTACAGACCGGAATATAGCAATGGATTCTCTTTCGGCAGAGTTAGTCAGACATGTTTGTAAATATGTTGATTATTCCGATATTATTTCGCTATCTAAAGTATCCAGTACTTTGCGATCAGCAACAAGACTATATTCCCCAAAGTCAATCAAGTTTTACCAAGACCAACAGCATAGAAACAATTTAGACGCTTGTCCCCAGCTGCCCAGTCCTGTTATAGTTATTCTGGGAAGAGATTCAAAACTGGATAAAATTGAAAACATCGATATGTGCAAAACCCTGATATTAGAACAATCCGCAATGCATCAATTAGAGTGGTGGATGAACTATACGAACAGATTTTTGTGTGAGAATATTGAAACCATTGACTTTATTCCTCATCAGCAGATGGTCAAAGCAGATTGTACAGGCTTTTTCGATCTATCTTATGGTATGAATATTATTACAAACTTCATTTCAGTACATATATTACCTCAACTGCGCACGATTGTATTAAGAAATCCGATTCACGAAGATGAGAAGTATCAAAAGTTTTATAAAACTTTTCACTTGATACTTGCAAGAAAAATCACAATGTCATATAGAGCAAAAATTAAAGTCACAAGCTATTCATACACTCCGCTTAATTTTGGATTGGCTTTAACAGAGTTTGTGACCAAAGTCTACTGGAGGACTAAAGATGACGAAGTTAGTATCTTGGGTGCACTGGAATTAGCAGGTAGACTCCCCATGTTGGAAGAATACTCTCTTATGAGTAAAGGAATTGCTCCAGATACTGATTGCTTGCCTAGCAATAATCCAGATATTCTGAAAGAGCTAGTCAAGTTTTCTTTTGGAACTCTAAAAGGTTTGAAGCACTTTCAATACTTGATGTCTTTGCAGTTGTACACAGAGTGGCTTCCTTCATCATTAGAAACTCTGGATATAAACGGGTTTATATCAAAGCCAAATTATGTCAAGATTTTTAACAACCTAACTACTTTAATTCTGGAAATCAGACAGCCTTTAAAATCAATAGATTCCTTTTTCACCCATTGCGACAACATCACGCATCTTGAAATCAATTGTCCAGTTTCTAACGTTGAATGTTTGGATGTATCTACATTTTTTCACGATTTTGAGTCTAAAATCTGCAAATTGGAGATTGTCAAAGTGCCTAAAATCAGTGTTGAAACGATTTACCTTTTATTCAAAGCATGTAAAATGCTTAAAAGCTTGTGCATTCTAGAACCATTCGATATTGCCAATACAGATATTACATTGGATACAGTTTTGGATTCAGCTGTTGCAATGAATTTGGAGTCATTACATTTATCACTCTACACCGGACAAGTCACTTATGAGAGTTTTCACAAATTCATCAACAATGCTGTCAAGTTGAAACATGTAACAATTCATCAAATCCATAATCCAGAAACTCAGTTACTACCGTTTACTTTGTACAGTACGCTAGATAATAGAGTTGGCTGCTTGAAAGAATTTAATATCAATACGCGGGAACTTGTGAAATCTGTTGGAAAATTGAACGATGCTAGCCGGAAAAAGTTTCTTTTTGACGAAGAACCCCAGATTCGTGCGCTCATGATGAAAGAAAGACAGATTATATTGACTGGAGATGATGAAGAGTATTTTAAGGCTTTTGGTATGCTTCGTGAAGACTTTCACGAAAGGTTTAACCTAGCTCAATCATGCTGTGAAAATAGCTCCAGTAACAAAGCAAAATCTGTTGAAAAGGTTATTCCTGCATGGCCATACTGTTCAATAAGCGATGATGGTAAAGAGGCAGGTCATAAAGCCCTTACTGAGGAAATAAATATGAAATATGAGAGAGATTATTATCCATGGCCTCACAAATTATGGTTTAAGGATGCTGAAAAGTCTACAGAAGTTTTCACTACCAATATATCGACATTTGACGAGGTAACAGCTGCAAACCCTCAGCTTTTGAGAAACTCCATGTTTAAAGTCTTCATGGATACCAAGTGCCATAACAATTTGGTCAAGTTAAATATCGAGAATTTTCGAAATATTGCTCCAGCTACGAATAATGAAAAATTTGGGGCAAGCGAACTAAAGAACGAGCCAATTCAAATGGCTACTACGGAAGAAACAAGTGAGGATATAACGGTTGCGATAGCTGCAGATATAGCTACTAAACAATCGCCATCTGTTATGACTAGGAAACCTAAGAAACCAAAGAAAAAGAAGGCTGGAAAGAAGAAAAAAAGTAAGTAGGATAGCTTATAATTTTCAGGTTAGAAGTATGCTGAGACATAATGAAATTACTATATTTTTTGATTGTGAACTATTTAAAATACTCAAACGTTACGGTCATTATCATGAATACTTGTGAACAAGTAAGAAAGGAATATAACAGCTAAATGGGGAAAATTGAGTGTAAAAACTTCTTGAAAGGAGATCGATGGTTCTCGATATCGTCATCCAATTGATCAATTTCCTCAATGTTAGCCAGTTCTTGTTCACCATCAGCCTGTGGATTTTGATGAATCGCTATTTGTGGAGTAGAATCCAAATGAACTTGACTAGACCCTATATTTCGAGCATCATCTCTCATAGCTTGGTTGGAACCAGAATTTCGAGATCTTGAATTATTTGCAACATTTGATCGAGGTAAGTTTTGAATTAGATTGTCTTCTGGAGATCCAGGAGGATCAGGTAACATGGGGTATCCTGGCCTTCGAGTTGGAGGTCTTCCAATTCTATATTCAGGAATCTCACGGGGAGCGTCTTGTAGAGTTTCAATATGATCTAACTCTTGTTCACGATCTTGACTTTGTGCACGTCGTCGTTTTGTAATGTTTGACATCCAGTCCTTTATAGCATGATAAAAGGGTCTTCTGTATGTTCCATTTCGAATAGCTTCTCTTCGACGAAATTCGCGCTCTCTTCTAACTAAAGTGTTGGTCAACTTGAAGGTCGGCGGGACATATCCAGTGGGTAGAACAGACTTTTTGCAGAGAGGACAAACACTCGACTGAGAAAGCAAGAATGAATCAATGCACGGAACATGGTAAATATGGCCACATGGAAGAAGACGAACTACAGTGGTTTTATCTTGAAAATCATCGAGACAAATGGAGCAGCTTGTTTGTGAAAAGCCTGTGTAACTGGGGTCGTACATTTTATTGTCTTCTTCAGCAGGTTTGTCGATTTTCAGGATATGAAAGGCCGCCTTCTTCGCAGAGTTGATCCAGCGCGTAAGAGGTTTTTCAGGATTTGCTTTACAAGGGTTTCGAAAGTGTTGTTCTCCATGCTTATATGTTCTGATTGGAATCTTATCCAGCAGGTCTTGAGGTGTAGTTAAGTTTTTGAACCCGAGCCTTTCTAAATCTACTTCTCCTCTCATAATTCTTCGTCGGAGTTTTCGTCTTCGAACAAATTGCAGCGCATTTAAGATAATTGAAGCAACAACTATCATAAGAAGCATTGCTGCTAGAATAACCAAGACAAAGACCCATAGCTTGGGTAGTCCAACTCCAGAATCTGATTGCACTTGCAGGCCTATCCTTCTAATTGTATTTTCGATTGAAGTTCCAGGAATTGATACAGTCTCATTAGAAGAGTACAATCCCATGTTTTTGAATACGCTTTCACCAGTCCGATTACTTAAACCCAATATAGTCATTGGAAAGTTACCAGACGGAAAAATTGTACTTCCAGAAATGTCAGTGTCATCACTAACCAAGATCAACATTCGAGCGTGATCTGCCATTGCTTGATCCACGATCACATTTGTACATTCCACGCTTTTAAAAGGTGCAATGGCTATTGGAGTCGCTCTTTGAGGAATGTCTTCGATTTTTGGCGTATTTTCAGATACATACGCATCCTTGATACAATGAGCCAAATTTTCCGGTACTCCAGGAATATAGGGAATCCCCCAGGCAGCATATCCTTTTGAGTCGTCACTGGAAGTTGCAACTTCAACCAAATTCGAATCAACATACTGATAGGCAGCGGAACTCTAATAATTTTAATTAGTATCAGCATTTGGCATTTGTATAGCTAACTTACTCGAACAATTTCCGACGCCAGTTGGAATGGTGGAGCAACAGACAGATAGTACAAGCTGAAAGTAATCGCTACTCCTATTGAAATATGTTAGTATTTTCCAGACGGTTTACTTATAATTGTTCTTACCAGACATGATGAAAAGAATATCTTCTTTGCGACTTATACAAATGATATCGCTATGTACCGTTTTTTTTTATGGGGAAGTTGAGTTAAGATCCACTTAGTTAACCATTAAGAACGAAAAAATTTAGAAAAATCACAAATTGGCGACTATCAACAGTTTTTATCTTAATAATCGATTCATTTTATTTTGGTAGTAAATTTAATGCTCGTGTCGTATAAGGAAAATTGTATTAAACAACGGAGGTTAATTCAATATCTCCTCTTGAAATATGAAAGTGGAAGATATATTTCGAACGGGACTTCATGCTACAGTTAAGTAAGTAGATGGGATACGAATGTAAATCACATTAATCTATATTTGATTCAAATCTACAGTCTCATCAAATTCCAAGACATGCCTGAGAATCTGCCAATTATCAGATTTGATTCAGTCCTCGGATAATGAATCTACCAGACTTGATTCAGTTCTCCGATAATGAATCTATTGGATGCAGTCTTCAATTTGGAATACTAAAAAGAATTCGGGACTTGTTAATGCCAACGACTGGTTAAACAAGTAACTTTATATTATCAGTGTCTTGTGATCTTGGAGTCTGACTCTAGTATAGCTGAATATAAAACTGATATATATTTCACGAATTACAGTCTTAGAAACAAAAATAGATTTGATTGCATTTTCTCTTTAACTCGTCGCTTTTTGATATGCGTACAACATCAACATACCAAGGTACGAATGCCAATCTGAAGCCACTTGCCTTGATCCTCAAGTTCCTAGCAGCGCCGTGATGGGATAAAGGCGATTTCCTATTCTAACTGCAGAGGTTTCAATGAATGCTCTTTGTACTCGCTAGCCAACAGATTTGCATTGATATCACAAACTTGACTTGTCACGTGATACTAAATTTCAGGTCTGTATGGGGGTGTACAAGATTGACTTCGTCAAGGGGTGAACCTTGTTTTCAGTTTTCACCCAGAGACTTATATCTTAAGGGCCAGCAGTATTCATTACGGTGCTCTAAATTTCCTTTGGAATAGCTCTAAACTTCCTTTGGAGCAGCTCAATTGGTAGTCAGTTTCACCGGTAAACTATGTCTCAAAACTTTCGAGGATCCAAATCGATGACGAGGGTGTCTAGAAGGGGATCGGTAGCTGGCAGCGCTCCGTCACTCGATAGACCGCAGCTGAATCTACAGATTCCAATGAGTTCAGGCTCTTCTTCTTCTTCTAGAGCTTCATCAGGGTATTCAATGATGAGTCCAGCAGCTTTTCCAATGATTCCAAGTACCAACAACCATCAGCAAGCAGACAAATTGTCCCGAGTGTTCAGGTTTCAAAGAACAACCCGTTTTCTCAAGAAGCATCTTACTTATCTCTATATCATTCTGGTAGCTTGGTTGGTGTTGATTCACCACTTTGAAAGAAGATATCCACGATCCGTGATCAAATCCTGTCAATGGCCGTCAACAGGTGAAAATACTACAAATCTTATGCTCACCGCCGACCCTCAGCTCATTGATAGACACACTTATCCTTCGAGACCAGTAGGTCTGTTAAAATTAAGCGAACTCATTACGGATCTGTATCTTCGCAGAAACTGGTATAATTCGAACAAATTTCTGGACCCTGACATGCATTTTTTTCTAGGTGATCTCCTAGACGGCGGAAGAGAATGGCCAATGGTTTCTACTGACGATAGTGACTGGAACAGAGAATTTAAAAGATGGAACAGAATATTCACAAAGCCTGCGCACAAAAAGACCATCATGGGCTTACCTGGGAATCACGATATTGGTATAGGCAATACAGTGAATTATAATGCATCTCTTAGGTTTGCAATGTATTTTGGAGAACCTAATTCTGTCCATATTGTTGGAGATCACCAGCTGATTTTATTAGATGGACTGTCTTTGATGAACAACAAAAATGAATCAATATACGGGCCGGCAATCCAATTCTTGCACTCAATTAAAAGAGACATTGAGACAAACAACAGTCCTTATAAACGTATTCTTTTCACTCATGTTCCCTTATACCGACACTTTAGCAATTCATGTGGAAAAAATAGAGAATCATCGCGATCTATTCCATGGGAAAATGGATATCAGTACCAGACAATGCTTAACCCTCATGTTTCTGACTATATACTAGAGCATGTTCAGCCCTCTGCTATATTTACTGGAGATGACCATGATGCATGTTTTTACAGACACAAATATTCTCCAGAATCGAAACCAGAACTTGAGCTTTTTGCAAATGAATACACTGTCAAATCAGCATCTATGGCAATGGGTGTTAAGTATCCTGCTGTTCAGCTACTCTCTTTAGTTAGTGGACTGGGCCCTGAAGATCCAAGTTACAAGACTGAAATTTGCTATATGCCAAACCCATTTTTGGGTGTTATTTGCTATGGAGTGTTTGCAGTTATAACCATATCTGTGATACTAATCATCAATTTCAAGCCTGAGATTCTACCAAAGGTAGCAAGAGAATTTCTGACCATATCAAAACAAAAGAGTGAACAAAGTAGATCAAGAGCTACTTCTCTCAGCACTGCTTCTCCAGTGTATTCTCCGCTTCTTTTATGGAGCGAGAAAGATCTTGTTGACAAATTCTACTACAAAGATAAATTTGATCGAAAGAAAACTAGCCAGAGTAGAGCGATATTGGTTCTTACTGATATTGTAATATTGTTGGTTGTTTGTATTAGCTATTTTGCATTTTTAACCATCACCATCTATCATGATTAAATCATAAACATATATATATATAGAAATATTTTAATAATAATTCCAGAATTTATCAATCTATATTTTAATGTTGGTTCCATTCTATATTTTAATATTGGTTCCAAAATTTATCATTCTTGATATCCGAAATCAACTTTTCCTTCACGATAGTTTTCCCATCTTCAAGTGCTAGATAATGTAAATACTTGCCTCCGATGGATTCAAGATAATCAATGGTCTTGTGCAGATTCAAGCCTACTTGATCAAGTCCATGAGAATCATCGGACAAGCAAAATTTACCTCCTTTTGCTAGAATTGCTTTGGCAACATCTTGAGCAGGATACGGAGTCTCCCAGCCTTTTCTAAGAGCAGCAGAGTTTAATTCAAACAATGCATTGATACTGATTGCGAATTCTATATTTCTAATGATTTTGGCCCATAATTCGGTCTGTGTATCTATAGGAGACACTTTGAGAGGCGAAAACAAGCGAATGAGATCAAAGTGGCCTACGACGTTAGGCTTCAAAGTGGTCAACATGGCGTACTGAAGATCAAAATAGTCTTTGAAAAGCTGAACATCTGTAGAAGGAGTGGAAAGAGCTTTAGCTTGTTCGTAAGTGGTGGTATCGAAATCGATAGGAATGTTATGAACATGATGAACAGATCCGACTATCATGTCAAACTTCTTCTCGCTGAGCAACTCTACTCCTTTCGTCAAGTAAAAGTTGTCGATACCTTCGGCTTCGAAACCAACTAGAATTTGCGTTCTAACTGTGGGATCTCCGTTCACCTTTTCTTGAATAGATCTTGCGTGTTGATAGTACGATTCGAAAGCTTCAATCAGAGAGGTGGCTGTTGTTTTTGAAGCAATTTCCTCTGGATAAAAGTCCTTTTCGTGATAGCGAGGCATATGTTCAGTTAAACAGAAGGTTTCAAAGCCTTTTGCAATGACTGAATCTACAATAGGATCCAAGTTATCATGAGCATGTTGAACATATTGACCGGAGTGGGAGTGATGTGAATGCATTGTAGCAAAGTACAGAGGTATCGAGTAGTAGGAGGAAACAAAATTAAACTATCAGCCATTTGTAGAAAAAAAAAAAAAAACCGAAAACAATAGCGGGTTATGCAATGAACTATCGAGAACCCGTCTTAAGCTATTAACTGTCGAGAACCAGCTTTAAGCAAGAGTTTCCATATCTTTGATTAACTGGACACAGCGAAGATCCCACTCCTCCAGCACTTTGGAGATTTCCATCAGTCTTTCACGATTGACATCTCGTCCTTCGCGTAACTGAGTTACTTTGAAGGTTCTCTTGCTAACATTGAGCTTTCCCTCCAGATTGTTCGTGTATATCGTCTGAATTATCAGCTTCTCAAGCTCATCTGTGTCTGCAATGCCCAGCTCTTGTAGTAACTCGTCGTAACCAAGCTCTGTGTACTGTGAAGCCAGAGACAAGAGCGTCAACTGCCGTAGCTTGGTCAAGTGAACGGCCTCCAAAGGGTCTGATTCTCTCATTGATCCCGCAGTGTAGGCTTTATAGTCTGAATACGTTCCATGATTGAATATCTCCAGCATCTCCAGCCATTCCTTCGCTTCATCCGAGACTTGGACTTCTGAATTGATCTTCATGTTTAGAGCATTGAGAAGCTCAGCAAAACCAAATATCTTAGGGTCAGCAAGTGCCTTCTTGATGGTCTGAACTATGATTGAAGAGCTCAGCGAGTTCGTAGAGTTTAGTACCGCTAGTAATTGCTCCATATTGGCTCTTCTTGGTCCTGTAAATTGCAAGTCTGAGTTCTCTCGAGTTGTTTATATGGCGTAAATATATATTGAACCTAACCCTAGCCGACCTAATTGGGAAGGGCTTTTAATGAGAAGTTACACCTTTACTTTACCATTTAACTTTGTAGCAACTCAAGACAACGAATAGCTATGAGTTTGTACGGATTGGATGAGCATGCTCAGCGTCTGCTTCAGCTAGACACATTCCAGGTTGGTAGCGAATTGAAGTTTTTGGTATATAGTTCTAACAGAAGCTTTAGGACCGGTTCTCGCCCAAGTATTTCATTGAACAGTTGAGCAAGAATCATAGCGGTTTAGCGAGTTCGACTGAGGGTAAGACGAGCAATTCTGCCATGAGTTGAGAAACTAACTGTTTGATTAGCACTGGACCCAAAGCCCTATATCAGAACATTCGAGGCTGCTCTTCAGCAATTGCAGAGAATACATACCGAAGTGTCAAAGGATGAGAAGCGTGCAGCAAAGGATGCTGAACAAGAAGAGATTCATTATAGTAAAGAGGTCATTTCAATCAGTCGTAACTTGACAAATGTTCTCAGCAATTTCGGCAAGCTAGATACCTCTGTTGGTGATATATATAATGCGACTTCATCTCTCAACAATCATTTAGAAAAGCTGTCGGTACAATACGAGCGATCCGTGGAATCTGGGTTTCTGATCAATTGCTATTTGGCGTTTTATCGCAAAGGTGTCTGTTTAGAACTGGACAAACTTTGGGACGGTATGACTCTCGAGCGTAGGAGGTGTGCAAATGTGACTCGCCAGCTCCAGATTCTAGGCAGGAAGATCGATAAGGTCCCGGGAGTCGAAAACGCAAGAGATGGCATAGACAAGTTTGCTGAAAAGATTGAGAGGGACCTTTTGACTGAATTTGACAACGCTTATAGATCTGCGGACTTGGCTGCCATGAAGGATTCGGCGGACATTTTAACAGACTTTAATGGCGGTGGAAGCGTGGTTCAAATGTTTGTTAATCAACACGATTACTTCATTGTCCAGGAAAAACTTGTAAATATGGAGACACTACAAAATGAGCAAATGTGGGAGCAATTGAGTGATCCAGATGGAGAATCAACCGAGCTGGAAGAGATAATGCAGAATCTAGTGGGAGAAATTGAACAAGTTATCGTCACAGAAATGGAAATCATCAATAAAGTGTTTAGGAAGAAAGTAGCGATTCTTAAGGTATTCCTTCAGAGAGTGTTTGCTCAAAGAATTCAACAACAGGTCGAAGCATGTTTAGCGATCGCGGAAGAGAAGTCTACCTTAACATATATGCGTTCATTACATATTTGTTACTCAAAGGTTGGTGCATTGACAAAATCTCTTAAAGATGTGTTCACAAGTCAGGAAATCGATAATGAAGGAGAATTGAATGCTCTGCTAGATCAGAACTTTGCAGACATTTTTGTTCCCTACATTGAGAGTGGCCGATACTTTGAAGCGGAAATCAAGAATTTGAATGAAATAATGGCTTTTGTTTTAGCTAAATTCACAGCTGGTCAGAAGAGTTCTTGGAGCAAAGAGCAATCGCTATTATCAAGATTCACTGGCTCATTAAACGATAATATCAGCAGGGAAAATTTGAAGGATACTGCAACTGATGGAGCAGGAGACAAAGGACAGGGAAGAATTGGCCAATTCATGAGAGCAGTAATTTTAGAACGAACAAACTCACAATATGCAAGTAAAGTTGGGTTCAATAGCTCAAATGGAACTAATGGAACTGATGATGAGAAAGAAGTTGAAGAGCTTGAGACGTACCATTCTATCAAGTTGGAGCAAATCCAAAAAATTCTTACTTATGCTGCAGAAAGTATTAAGCGAGATTTGGAACTGGCTAGAACAAGTGAAATACCAAGCGATGCAAAAACATTCTTGCATCTGCTTTTAGATGGACTTGGTAGAGATATCGCAGAGACACTACTTGACGAATCCATAGCAGCCAGTTCTAATCAAGACGTTAAGCATGAAGATCTCTCTTTCTTGAAAGTTCTTCGTCAAGTTTCTGGTTTTATTTATTTGATTTCTGAGATGATCAAGACTGTTATTGCACCTATGATGCAGAATAATCCAGCATTGCGAAATCACACAGTTGCATCATTGAATACATATCTTTCAAGGTGTGAACAGAAGATGAATCTTATCACTCAAAATGCCGTTGATGTTTGTCTCGCTCGAATTACCTATCTTTTATCAAAGCAGAAAAAGAAGGATTACACTTTTAAATCTAACGAAATATCACAGCTCACCAATACTGTAACATGTGTTGAGGTCAGTCAATTTCTCTCACATATCTACGATGCTTTGACGGAATGTCTTGATGGCGATAATCTTCACAATGTACTGATTGAGATTGGGGATGGATTTAAGGATCTGATTCTAGATCATTATAAGAAATTTAACGTGAGCGAAGCTGGAGGCTTAGTAGTTAGTAAAGATGTGCAAGAGTATCAAATCAAGTTGGACGAGTGGTCAATACCTGAAGTCACCGAAGAATTTTCTGCAGTTCACAATGTCGCCAATTTGTTTACTGTTCAGTATGTTTTGGATGTTTTATTGAATATTTGTTTCAAAATGCTAATTATATCTAGGCCTGATTCAATCCAATCATTGATTCGTGGAAGCCATCTTTCACAAGTACAAACTTATATTTTGAGAGAATACTTACAACGGCGACTGGATTATACTACTGCTGGTATAAATAAAATGGTAAGTGCTCTTCCCTATTTTGGGTTTTGTGAAATATACTAATGAAAATGTTAGATATCGCCTAATATTAACGATCGCCCTGCTACCGTTCCCATGAGTATTCCATTCTATACAATGAGGTAGAGTTTGTGTTACATCTATATAACCAATATTAGAGGTTTTTACTTCAACTTATTCACCATCCAGTGTCAAAATATTTGAATCAGTACAAAAAACGGAATCACATGTTGAATTCATTGAAACAATCGGTACCAAATATGAATATAAAGGCGGTCATGAAGAATTTTATCATTAGTATTTCGGTTAATTCTTGAAGAATTAGTAGTATCGTTTCGGTTAATTCTTCACCACTATTCTTAATGTGTCTCAAGATTCAGTTGGCCTATGCTTGTTGTCAGTCAGAATTTATGTTCAATAACAGCTTCTGAGAGTCAATGAAGCATGCATTACTGGGTTGATTTACCGGTCAATCAAGTGCCAGTCCAAGTGCATTTTCTACAACTCAATTCACTCTCCGTCCTATCAACTGTTTTAACTATTCTAAAAGGAGACAACGTTGGAGACAATGGTGAATTCATAGAAGCACTATGAGAGGTGCTAATTCCAATGATCTATTATATGTGATGAAACTACAAGTCTCAAATCATAATATAGGCAGCGAAAAGCAGAATCTTGACACAGAAATCAGGTTACGAAAACACTTGACATCTTGAACATGAAAAGATACGTATTCTAGCTATATTAAAAACAACGTGAAGATCAATCTTTTTAATACAAGTTAACAAATTGATTCACAGATTTATATAATTATACATATTTTCAATAGACTCAAAATGATTTTGGATCATCTCGCGAGTAAAAGTACCTATGTTAGTATCGTTATGGTATTGAGCATGACTGCACGATGGCAAATTTGAGAGAGCTTGTCATAACATAAAGTGGTATCGACGAAGTTTGAATAAAAATGTGAATTATATATTTGAAGCACAAATTAGAAATGAGAAACTAAATTGCCTAAAATACTTTGAAGTAAAAAGTGAACTATTTTCTCCCCCGAATGATGAGATTTGCATAAATATATTCACTAAACTTAGTTAATGGCGATGGTATATTTCTATATAGAAATATAAAGCTCCGAATAGAAAAAAAGAAACCTTCTCTTCTAATACTCTTGCTAGCGAGTGAATCGAGTAAACCCTACCAGATATCAAATAAGCCAGACAGACATCAAACAAATACAAGTAAATGTGCAAATAGCAAGCTCTAGTAGTACCAACAAGTTCAAAATAGTTGAAGTTAGTTTGAAGCGCTAGCAAACAAGCAAACTTGAAAACACTGTCATCAGCAAAAGCTGCTACTGATAGCAAGCTCGGTACCTGCTTGTATTAACCGAATAGCACGATCTGGAGACAGTTTACTAATACACTTGCATCACAAAGAACTCCAATCAGCCCCGACTGCCTTCTTTTTTTCCAACCATGCACTATTTCCAGTCAAATCGATGAAAATAGCCAGTCGCACAAATTGAATTGGGAAAACTTTATATAAGCTTCAAGTGGTCATTGAAACGTTCTGCAACGACATATCAATAGCAGATACTATGTCTATCTAAGTACATACTCTATCACTAAAGGATTTATACTTCACTCACAAGACTGTTTTGCATTCTTGTAATTACTTATTTAATTCTCGGCTGCTCATATTTAGACGAACCGACATTAATACAAGAAAGAAAACAATGAATTCTTCAGATTTTTCACTAAACTACAACCGTCTAAGTCTGGTAAGTGATACTTCGTCAGGGACACTTTCGATAAAACGTCTGTTTCTTGAAGGATCCGCTCTATACTAAGCTGCTCCAACTATTGCTCGAGCAGCCTTTCTCGTTTCGTCTCACCCGAACTGCTACCTTTTGCAACAGCATCGCTCTGGATCAGCTTCATGCTATGAACAGAGTTTAAAACTTTCATCCATTATAATACCACCCGATACAATAATTTTGCAAGCAGCCATTAAAGTGCTTACTGCGAGTTTCAGCACCGTTTGTATAAGTGATTAGAGGTTGCATTCCTAATTATTAAATTATTATTCTCGTTATAGACACAGTACTGATTTTTTTTTTATTCCATTAGTATAATTGACCAACCTTCTTCTTATCCTTGAGCTGAGTCTCTAATTGACGGATTTGATGATCTTTAGTCTCTTTAAGACTCTTCATGGCCTCGCGCAAAGCATCTCGCTGAGATTCAACAGCTTGAATTTTATCATGAGTATTTAACAAGTCTTCTCCTAATTGTTGTTGAAGTTGTTGTTGTTTTAATTGAATAGGTGTAGACACCTTTGGACTTGAGTTGCCTGCTGGATTCCTTGATAAGCGAGAACCTTTGATACGGATTTTAAGCAATTGGAGTTTGTCTACCAAGTCATCTCGCTCAAGCTCTATGTTTTTCAGTTGACGTTCAGCTTCTACTGCACGAGTTTCCATATCGACGGCACGATAGACTTCTTTGACTTCGGTGTTACTGTTAGCACGAGCCAGTTCTTCTTCCAAGGCCTTTACTCTTCTTCTCTCTGTAGCAAGTTCTTCTTGTAGTTTAATGATCACATTAGCCCGTTCCTGAGGTTTCATATACAAACCTTCAGTCTCCTCATTGTCTAGTTTCTCCTTATCCTCAGATTCGGCTTCTTCCCGAGCACCAAAGTTTAGCTCTCTTCTGATAGAATCAGCCAATTCGCTAGTGACTAGTCTAATTTCATCTAAAAGCCCAGAATTCTTCTTTTTGATCTCGCTCATTTCTTCAATTGAAACATACTTGTCTGAGTTTACTGACGTCATGGAGGAACCAGTTTCAGCGGTGGTCTCTTCTTCAAACGAGAAGGTTTCTGTAGATGAGTCCCCTTCCTGTTGGAACAGGATGGGTGATAAGCATTGCGCTTTCACTTCGAACTGGACTGGTGAGACACTTCTTGACACACATACTTTCTGAAGAGGTGAGATGTTCCTGTCTATCAGTGAATCAGTACTGTCTGGCTCTTTACCGGGACTTGTTAATGCAGTTTGTGCGGATTCGGGTCTGGACATGGTAGATGAGCTGGGGGAAGTAGACTTGATAGAGCCTCCTGAACGATACATGTAACCATTGGGGGGAGGCATTCTTTGACCAGGCATCATCTGGTATGGCATTTGTGGGCCGCCTTGAGGCATCATCATGACTTGGGAAGGATGGAATGGTGGAGCGTTGGGGAATTGCCCAGCGTAAGAACGTCTTGTCTGCAGCTGTCTAGGTACAGGAGATGGAGAGGGACCTTGCCTTGGGTAGTGGCTCATGGACATTGCTCTGCCAGAAGTATCTGACATGGAGTAGTACTGATGATATTGTTGAGGCGGGTGAGAAAAACCATTGGCGGAAGCAGGACGGTCCTTCATCATGGCGATATCCTGTTGAGTGAAAGGGGGCATGGGAGGAACTGGATGGCCATTCTTACCAGAGGGAACTCTAGATTTTTCACCATTTCTATTGTATAGGATGGGAGGGACCCCAGATTCCCGCATATTAGGAAGAGATGCTCGAGGAGCTGGAGAACGCGAAGAGGAAGCTTGCGTAGGATATCTATCGCGATCTCTATCGAGAAGAGAAAGCTGAGAAGCAGTTCTGCTTTCAGAGGTCATTGAGCGGCCATCCATAACTTGAGCGTTAGCAAAGTCTTCCTCGAGTTCATCATCATCATCGTCATCATCGTCATCCAAAACGCTGGATTTCTTTTTTCCTTTTTTTGTTAAAGTGTTAAAAAACGAAGCCGACTTTTGAGACAAGGTAGAGTGTGTGCGAGGTGCCGACGAATTTCTGTGCGATGGTGGATAGCCATTGAAACTGGATCTGTTGTAAAGGTATTGAGGTTGTTGATTAGGAGGATAAAACTGGCTAGGTGGATTCGGGTAGTATTTCTGCTGATAAGATGGACGCTTCTTCATGAGCATAGATTCTTCTGGAATCAATACGGAGTCAAACTGCTGGCGACGAGGCCTAGGCATGCCGCCAGGACCGAGCGAGGAAGCCATTATTTGTGTGAAGTTAGAGGATCAATTGGTTCAACTGATTATTAAAAGCCTGAATTCTATCGAACTGTTGGAATGAAAGAATAGATATCTACAGGCGACGGTCGGTACAATAAACGATCGTAGAAGTAGGTGGAATAATAGTCGGTCTGAGTGGGTATTTTTTTTCCATTGAAAGGGAAAGACAGAAGATATATAGATATATATATATATTTCTTTCAGATGAAGCAGACCAGGAAACACGAAGGAGTCTCAGATGATTTCTTTTTCAAAAATATTATAGACTTCATATTTTTTTTCCATTTTCTTAAACATAAAGTTTAAATGCAACTTTTGACTGCAATCTTCTCATCTTTTGGCCGACCCGCTTTGAATTTAGCTATTAGCAAAGTTTTGACTTTCTCTCGTGTATATTGAAGATGAATAGTGTTCTACATTGAGTGTTTCGGCGGCGATTTGTATTGAAGCTAAATCTAAATCAATATCAAAAGTAAAAGGGCAGTGAAAGTGATAAATAAACATTTCTTCAGTAGAAACATTTGGCATTTGTTTCGTTTGTCTCTTTTTTTCTTTTTATTTCCTTTTATTTTTTTACTTCATTTTCAACTTGTTTTTTTTCAATGTACTTTCTGATGAGATTTAAGAGCTCCGTATAGCTTAGCTACAAGTTTCACTGGATTGGTCTGTGCATTCGCTAGCTTTGAGTTCTTTCATGATTGAGAACTCGATACTTTATTAGCTGTAGGTCTGATCAAAGTCCATTTCTGTCGCCGTCCATTTTGGTTGTTTCATAGCTCCAATATGATCCTGGATCAAAGTGGTTGGAATGAGCAAGAGTCGGGATAGCCATGAAGGTTTCTGGTCAATTATATACGGACTCTAAGCGAAGAGCTCAGAGGAGGGTCGCAAATCTCATGTAACGTTTGACAGGTGCTCATACTATTCCTATAGCTATTTTCATGTAATGTTCAGGTACGCGATCTCTCCGCTGCGAGATTCACCACTAGTCCGATATTAGTCACATATTGCATAATTTGATAATTGCTTTTTCTGCAGCTCATTCAGCCATATTGGCATCTTGTTCAAACGTTCGCTTTTTAACTGTGCATACACTTTTTTGACACTTTCTACTACAGAATTACGAATGCAATCAGCTGCAGTAGAATGCCTAATGTAGCATAGAACATGACACAAATGTATACCCCGGAAAATATAATGAAATTTTTCCTCAACGATATAGCTGCAATGTTCTATGCAGTATTACAATAAGAATGATGCAAAAGTTAACTTGAAATTTGTCGTGCTATTTGACTGTTCAGCTCACTGGTAGAACGTAAAGGCCTGTTGATTGAGCTCTGTCTAGTCCCCGTACGCTCACTAAATGCCATTCAATTTTGTATTTCTCTAATTTCAATTGATTATCAAGCTATGGCCCAAAGACTTTATTTAGGTCTACAAATCATTATGAAATCAGTATATTCTATAATGGTAGCCTCCAGCTACCAAATAAAATTATAATTGAGTTATTTGAACATGAACAAACGCGTAATATCTGCATTTTCGAGTCGAGATGAGAAATATGTTGCCGTTTTTGTCGTAGGCAGTAGTTTATCTAGAGATCTTAAGACAACCAGTAATGTTAGCCCCAGCTTCGTCAACGGTAAGTTGAAAGTTTATGTATGTGGAACCTGAAGGCGAAGGTTTTGTCGCCTGGCGATCTAACATCCAAGCACTCATTTTCAATTTGACACGCCTGTTTGTCCAGAAAATATATCGGGCTTGTCCATCGTGATACCGAGGATCATGGCTGTTTTTGAAACTGCTAATTACTATTAATCGTTTTCATACAAAGGCATCAGCTCGTTTCATCTACCTCTACTAGTATAGCACGTCCATTTTTGTCGGCTTCAGGACTCAGGCGATCTTACAATAGTGTATATGATACTCCTTTTATTCTATACATATTGGAAGGTGGGTCCTCCTCTATCATTTCATGTGGAGGAGTTGTCCAACAGCAAGAATAGCCTAAGCTAGTATTGAGTTTCTTTCCAAACAAAAATTTTGACCCTGAATCATGTTTAAGAGCTGGAGAATGAAATTTGAATCACTTCTGCTGCTCAGAAAATTTGTGTGCGAATATATCGTCATTCGCTTGCCCTAAGCTTTCCGCCCATACATGAAGTAAGACTATATCAAGACATGATCTACCTCGTTAGAGTAGCCTCCAACGTTCAATTGAGAACACAACTGGTGGTCCAAGGGTATGTTCTGACCTCATGAAATATGTGCAGAGATTCCAAGTACCACCAGAGAAATTCAGGAGCTTGAAGGTTTTAGTTTAATTTAGGAGAGTACAAATCCATCCCCAATTAAAGGTTTTTTCAATCTTCATACGATTCAACACTGCTATGATCATTGTTGAGCTGGAAGTTATTGAGTACAGTTTTATATTATTCAATGATCTACTTATCTATTATTGGTGAAATAAAATTTGGAGAAAGAATGATATAAATCCAAACTGATGCCTGAGAACGCACAATTGAGTACCTTCATACGAAGAAAAAAATAGACTTTGTGACAAAACTGTATATTTCTCCCCAAATTCTACAGAAACAGAATGATTTCTTGAAAATGCTACGAGATAATCTATCAGAAATTGCTTAAGGTATTTTGGTCTTTCAAAAACCTATCTATTGTTAAAAGAAGTTACTTCGTTTTCCATTGTGTTTCATTTCTTACAGTTCATTCATACTTTAGTTTAAAAATAGCTCCAAAAAATGGTTCAAAGTTTTGACTGTCTAGCTTTTGGCGATCTGAATTGTATCCCAGGAGAGGTGTTTTGATTTGCATTCTTCTCTTCAGTAAATCCTGGATTCATTTTATTTCAACAATACGCAATGACATTTGATTTAATTAAAATTCGTACTCGTTCTAATTGTAAAGTCTTTGGGCGAGACAATCTTCTGAATCTTTCCCATTTCATTTATGGTATAACCCATAAGCTTGATAGCATTTTTCAGTAATTCTTGGTTGTTTCAGACTCTTCTAAAATATCTGAAATCAGTAGAGCCCTTAAAAACTAATGAATACTAATTGAAAATGAACTCGGAAAAAATCAAAGTACATAGAAATTGCAAATGAAATAAACTTTGTAAAAACCCATCATAGAGTGATTATATCCCACAATCATTTCAGCCTTATAGTCACATGATATTGGGAGTAAATTTTTTGTAATTTTTGAAAACTCTCACTCTCGCTTTCCAAACGTCAAGTACAATCAATTTGAACAAGAAAATAGCTTGGTGAGAGAAGATGAGACATGGTAAAAGGCAGAAACAAACCATTCAGCTACCTGGTACTTTACTAGATGAACTTGATGCCAAACGTGAGTTTATTCGTTTTTTCAAACTCAAACAGAGAATCAGGTCTAACATGAAGATCATTAGATGAAGGTAATGAACAAAATGATACTTCCAGATATACTTCTGTGGGATCGAAACGGAAAATTGGCTCTGTTGTAAGTCGGAAAGAAAAGCGCAAGCAGGATCGAAGTGAAAAGAAGCAGAAAAAGGCCAGCCAACATCAGCATCAAGTCGAAGCCAAAGCCAGTGCTGTGGGTGTACAAAAGTCTGGCTCCGTTAAAGTCAAAAGTAAATCAAAGAATGGCTTGTCAGTAGACAGTTCATTGAAAGACAGCTCAAGTAAGACTAAGAAACGGAGAGGTGTTACATTTACAGATTCTCAAGTTCTTGAATTTGATTCTACTGTTGCTCCTAGAAGCCAAAAAGGAGAGATCAAACAGGTGAAACTGAATGAAGCACCAATATCACTTGCACCAATCAGTTATGGTAAAGGAAGCTTTGATGAAGATGATATAACTGAGTTTCCAGCTTTTCCAGAAGATGACTCTGACGATTTCTATGGATTGAACGAGGACGACTTTGAAGACTTTGAAGATGATGATTTTGATGATATAAACGATGAAGATTACGATAGTGATGAGGAGGACAGTGATGAAACTGACGGTCTGCCCGAGTCGCTTTTGAAAAGTTTGAAAGAAGCTAAACAAAAGAAGAAAATGAATGTCAAGTTTGATTCACCAGATGTCGAGGCTCAGTTGGAAGCAGTGGAAGATTCAAACAGCAGCAAAAGGGCAGAGACTGCTGAAGATGTCATGGCTCAGTTGAAGGCAGTTAAAGATGCAAAGAAGAGCAAGAAGGCAGAGACTGCCGAAGATGTCATGGCTCAGTTGAAGGCAGTTAAAGATGCAAAGAAGAGCAAGAAGGCAGAGACTGCCGAAGATGTCATGGCTCAGTTGAAGGCAGTTAAAGATGCAAAGAAGAACAAAAAGGCAGAGACTGCTGAAGATGTCATGGCTCAGTTAAAAGCAGTCAAATCTTCTAAAAAGAAGCCTGAGACTGCCGAAGATGTCATGGCGCAACTGAAGGCAGCGAAAGAAGCAAAAAAGAACAAAAAAGCAGAAACTGCTGATGAAGTTTTTGCTCAGCTCAAAGCTGCTAAAGAAGCAAAATCAAATAAAGAGGTCCCCTCTAAAGGACGTTCCCTAGCTGATCTTATCAAAGCTAAAAAGCTCGGTGGTAGTACGGAAGTGGTTCAGAGTAAAAAGAAATCCAATTCAGCTTTAACTGCTCAAGAAAGAGAGCTTATGGAAAAAGATGAAGCAGACATAGCTTATTATTCCAAGATGTTGGGACTGAAAAGTCAGAACGATAAAATCCCCAAGGGCGAAGAAGATGATGGTTTGGACGATTTATTAGATGGTTTGGATTTAGATTTTGGAGATGGTTACAATGATTTAGGAACTGAAAGTGATGATGAAGTACCAGACTTGGTTGACGAAAGTCGTTTAGAATATGAAGACTCTGAAGCTTTAAATGAAGACTCTGAAGGTTTAGATGAAGACTCTGAAGGTTTAGATGAAGACTCCGAAGGTTTAGATGACGACTCCGAAAGTTTAGACGATGAAGACTTGGAAGATTTAAAAGCCTTAGAAGCTTTAGAAAATGAAGGTTCAGATGACGAAGATATGGATGATGAAGATGTTCTCGATTTGAAGGGTGAAGAACTTCCATTTTCATCTGACGATGAGATTAATTCTGATGATTTTGATTCCGATGAGGACTCAAAACCAAAGGTAAAGGAAAATCCATATGTTGCACCTGTCTCCAATGGCAAGTATATTCCACCTGCTGCTCGCAAAAAGGTGGATTTGGAAAAGCCAGCTGTGGATTCAGAAGAGCTCATCAAGTTGAGAAGAATTGTCAAAAGTAACTTTAACAAGCTTACCGAGGCAAATATATCATCTATTGCTCAAAATTTGACTAGATTGTATCTCAATAATCCCCGTCAACATGTCACCTCAATAATCACAGACATCATTATTGAATCAACTGCTATGCAAGGAACTCTGCTTGATGGATTTTTGGTCACTCATGCTGCTCTTGCTGCTTCAATGTATAAAACTGGAGGAATTGAATTTGCTGCTCATTTTGTTCAAACATTAGTGGAGAAGTTTGAATCATATTATCTTCAAGGAAAGAATCAAGATAAAAAGGCTAGCAATTTACTATCATTGATTGCAGAAATTTACTCATTTCAAGTAGTAGCAAGCAGGCTGATCTATGATTTGATTAGAATGTTTTTGCAAGGAGATGTTGAAGAAATGCAAACGGAACTATTGCTCAAGTTAATCAGGTCCTCAGGATCTCAACTGAGAACTGACGATCCTGCTGCTTTGAAGGAAATCATTCACCAACTACAACTGTCAGTTGCAAGAACTGATGCAAGTACTGTCAACGCTAGAACGAAATTTTTGGTAGAAACAATTTCTGAATTGAAAAATAACCGACAGAAGCATAGGCAGGCCGGAACATCTGCTCAAGAACTTAGAACTAGAATGAAAAAATTCCTCGGTACCATCCAAGGCAAGTCAAGTGAGCCCCTTCGTGTATCGTTGGATGACATTAGAAACATTGAAACGAAGGGTAAATGGTGGTTAGTAGGTTCAGCGTGGAGAAACACAGGCGGTGATACTGCTGAGACCAAGCAAGGAGATGTTGATTACGAGGTTTTGGATGACATTCTTGAAAATGCAGAGCCAGACTGGATGGAGTTGGCACGCCAGCAACGAATGAACACTGACATTAGAAGAGCCATCTTTGTTGCTCTAATGAGTAGTGAAGACTACGTGGACGCGTGCGACAGATTGCAAAAGTTGAAGTTGAAAAGTAAACAGGAAAGAGAGATTCCTAATGTTATTTTGCATTGCTTGAGTAATGAGGAAGTATACAATCCATTCTATGCGGTTGTAGCTACGAGACTGTGCTCATCGCAGAGAAGTATCAGAAAGACTTTCCAGTTTGCACTCTGGGACTTTTTGGGTGACCTTGAGTCTGGGAATGGGGATAATAGTGATGACGATATAGAAAGGCTTAAGAGAAAGGCTGGTGAAGATGAAGAAGAATTGACCGAAGAGGAGAAGCTGCGAAAAGCGGTTCATATGGCCCGGTTGTATGCTCATTTTACTGCTGAAGGAGTTACGTCTATGGATATTTTGAAGACTGCAAATTTAATATCACCGCATTCAGAGACACAAGTTTTTCTTGAACTCTATTTCATAACACTTTTCACAGTTCTGTTTAAGAAGAGTAGCGGCGGAAAGACACCAAAAAAGAAGACATTTGGAGATGAAATGTTCCAAAAGAATAGTGCTCTTGTTGATAAGGGACTTACCCAGATTATTGAGAAAACATCTCAAATAGAAGAAGGAAATGCATTGTTGAAGAAGATTGATTACTTTTTGAAGAAGAAAGTATTGAAATCGTGTGCGATTACAAGCAATAAGCAAAGAGAGAAGGTGCAATGGGGAGTTGATCTTTGTTGCAAGTTGATTGATGAGTTGACAGGATTTTAACAAAATTATAACTCCAGTATAAGTATTATAGAACCCAAGAGACTAGTATTATAGAGAAACTAGTATTATAGAACTCCGAGAAAACTAGTATTATAGAAAACTAGTATTATAGAAAACTAGTATTATAGAAAACTAGTATTATAGAAAACTAGTATTATAGAAAACTAGTATTATAGAAAACTAGTATTATAGAGAGATTTTCAACTTTTCCAACTCCAACCTTCGCAACTCAGTACTACTCAACTTATCAGACCAATTGTCCTGTTCAGTTCCATTCTGGCATCCCATAACATCAATTTCATACACAACTAAAGAGTGCCAGCCCTTTTCCTTTCTCAAATCATTGACCTGCTGGCCACCTTTCCTGGTTTCAGCACTCAGCACCAATGCATCAATATTCTCAACTGAACCAGTAGGCCCTGCAACATCATGAATCATATGGATTTCAAGCTGTAGCGACGGATACAAGTAATTCAGAAACTCTTCAACATTTGCACGACGCTTCATGTAGGGCTCCATCACTTCAGCATACTTTTTGTTCTGAAGAAGCTCTGTGCCCGTGATGCCAACAATCAGTTTTTCATTTGTAATATAGCCTGCCACGGTCAAAAGCAGTCGATGGCCGTCATGAATATGGTCAAACGTGCCGCCAACAGCGACGACATCGTGCTCAAATGCATCGCCAGAGTCTTCTTCAGGAGAGTTCGAGTCCCTTGCCATCTTGAGAATCACCACGGGCAGGCCAGAACAGGCCGGGACTTGGTCACGGAACTCCAAGATCAAATCTTCTTCGTATTTTCCAGCTGAAACGACTTCCCAGTGTTGTTTTCGTTCGGCCTCTATATTGCTACCGTCAAGCAAGACCCTGAAGCGTATTGATTTCTTGTTGAGCTCACGGACGATATCGTAGAAGCTTTTCACCAGTCTTTGCACCGACGTAATTGAGACCGGCTCTTTCATGACCAAAACGTCTAGCTCACCGTTTGACATGGTATTATGGATGGCTCCTTGAAGCACATCTGTATAATGTTCGCGTACCTGATGGCTATTCGAGCCGTCCACAAGAAGCAGTGTAGACATAAAAAGCATAGTTGACAGCGTGAATTGAAAACAGTAGATAGAAGAGGGAGAAATTTAAGAACCTTTTTTCTGTTTTATATAATTGTGGGGAAGAAGAACACCTGAACATACATCAAGAGGAAGAACTACTTGAAACATCGTCAAGCCGCTATACTATGAGAAGACCCGGCGTCATAGAAGTGATTCCGGGAGTCGGTACGTGACACCATCGGGTTTGCAGATCGGTTCTGACGGTTTCTTAGACCGGGTGTCTGTGACACTCAGCATGTTGATCACCTGACAATATAATCACGTGAATCAGAAGTAGATTATGGACTGTGGTAGGTGGGAAGGTGAGTAGGTAGGTGGGTGGGTAGGTGTCTAGCTGGGTAGGTGTCTAGGTAAGTGGCTAGCTGGGTAGGTGTCTAGGTAGGTGGCTAGGTCTCCAGGTAAATCTCTAGGTAGGTAGCTAGGTCTCTAGCTAGGTCTCTAGCTAGGTCTCTAGGTAACTAGGTAGACCAAGTAAAATCCTAGGTAGCGGCTGGGAGTTTAGAATATTACATAAGCTAGAGGTAGTAAACTGCAAGCCATTTTGTTGACAATGAAATTTTCATCACCTTTGCCATCGCTAGTTGAAAGGATAAATGTCTACAGAACGATCACCTCTACCGTCTCAGAAGCTGAGTATCCATGATAATGATCCTGAGAGATATAGAGAGCGTATTCGACAAGCTCAGGCTCGACAAACTGAACCGTCGCCTTCTCACCAGAAACCCAAACTTTCTGCTGCCGAAGAGTATCGTCGGTTGCAAGACCTTCGATCTGGTGGAAGGTACGTTCCTCCAGCAAAACTACGTGCCCTCGAAGCAGAGCTGAATCTGATCAAAGACCCCAAGGACCAGCAGCGCGCTCAGTGGGATATCTTGCGAAAAGCAATCAACAGTCTAATTAACAAAGTGAATCACAATAACATCAAAGAAATCATTCCCACGCTGTTTGAACAGAACTTGATTCGAGGTAGAGGAGTCTTCTGTCGAAGCATTATGCGAGCCCAGGCTCTTGCTGAACCATTCACTCCAGTGTATGCTGCCGTGGTAGCAGTCATTAACACCAAGTTGCCCCAGGTTGGAGAGCTGCTAGTGACTCGTTTGGTGATTCAATTCCGACGTGGATTTCGACTCAACAACAAGGCCCAGTGCTTGAGCTCTGCGATCTTCATTGCTCATTTGTGCAACCAGCAAGTCGCACACGAAATCGTTGCACTGGAGTTACTGTTTCTGCTGCTGGGGAATCCTACGGACGATTCGGTGGAAATCGCTGTAGCATTTATGAAGGAAGCTGGTGCATTTTTGGCAGAAGCAAGTAAGGCTGGTAGCGAAGGAGTTTTTGAACGGTTTCGAGCTATTCTACATGAAGGGTCGCTGGAAAAGCGGACTCAGTATATGATTGAGGTGCTGTTTCAAGTGCGCAAAGACCAGTTTAAAGACAATGAAATTATTCCTGTTGATTTAGATCTTGTGGAGGAGGAAGATCAAATCACCCATATGATTGGGCTAGATGACGAGCTGAAAGGCGAAGACACCTTAAATGTGTTTAAATTTGACCCTGAGTATGAGGTTAACGAGGACAAGTACAAACAAATGAAGCGCGAAATACTGGGAGATGATAGCGATGAAGGCAGCGATGGTGAGGGCGAGAGCGAAGACTCGGTAAGCGAAGATGAGGACATTCCACCTTCGACTTTGGGTGACCAGCAACAGCCAGTGGTGATTAAAGATATGACCAACGTTGAGCTGACTACTCTGCGAAAAACAATCTATTTGACGATCATGTCTTCAATGTCGGTTGACGAGGCTGCTCACAAGCTGTTTAGAGTCTCTGTTCCAGAAGGCAAGGAGATTGAAATTGTAAACATGATTATTGAATGCTGCTCGCAGGAAAAGATCTATAATAAAGCATACGGAGGAGTGTCGTTGAGATTCTGTCTTAAAGCCAGATTTTGGCGCGATTTGTTTGCTCAAGCGTTTACCAACTACTACACGACGATTCATCGTTATGAAACGAACCAAATCCGAAATATTGCAACGCTCTTTGGATATGTGTTTGCAAGCGACGGTCTAGGCTGGGAAGCGTTTGAATGTGTCCATATGACTGAAGAGAAATCTAATTCTTCCTCGCGTATATTCCTCAAGATATTGTTGCAAGAAATCCGTCAAGAAATAGGTTTACAAGAGATGACCAAGCGATTTAACGACAAATATTTGGAAGAGTATCTTGCAAACATGTTTCCTAAAGGTGATGCTGCAGACACACGATTTTCAATCAATTATTTCACTGCAATTGGTCTTGGTGTTCTTACTGAAGATATGCGCGACTACTTGAACAATCTTCCTTCTCCTTCGCCAGTGCGAAGAACCTCATATTCTTCGAGATCGAGAAGTTCTTCTAGATCTAGAAGTTTTTCAAGTTCAAGATCGTTTTCTTCTCGAAGTAGATCGTATACTCCTTCCAGGTCGCCTGGTAGAAGTAGATCGTATACTCCTTCTAGGTCTCCTGGTCGAAGAGTTTATAGTTCTAGGTCTCCTGGTCGGAGTAGATCGTATACTCCTTCCAGGTCCCCCCGTCAAAGAACTTATAGCTCAAGGTCCCCCCGTCAAAGAACATATTCCTCCAGATCGAGATCAATCAGTTTTTCTCCTAGGTCCGATAGAAGCCGATCTTATAGCTATTCACGAACACCGCCGCGAAGACGAAGGTCATACACGCCTGATAGATCACCCAGCTATTCGAGATCTCCCTCTCGTGAGCGTTCTTACTCGCCTCCTCCTCGCTACCGGTCACGAATAGACATTGGTAGCGATGGAGAAGAACGAAAAGGAAGATTGATACATGGACGAGCAATGAGTAGGCCCGTTGCATCTGTATCGCGCAGTCCTCCACGACCCGATTCGCCCCCAATTGTCAATAGGAAAAGGCGGATATCTCAGGTACCAGATGTCAAAGAGACAAATACAAAAGTGAAAATTGTATGGGCCGAGCGGTCGCCATCTGTTAAACGGTTTGATACTGATGAGAAGTCGGGTGTTGCTAAACCCGACGAGAAACCCGATCGGTCTATTCAAAAGGATGAAGGTAAACGTCGGGCTAAGGCATCTGATTATCTGTAGTTTAACTTCAGCTATTCCTACTTGAACTTCTACTTCAACTTCAACTTCAACTAATTCTACTTCAACTTCTACTTCAACTTCTACTTCAACTTCTACTTCAACTCCTACTTCAACTTCAACTAATTCTACTTCAACTCCTACCTCCACTCCTACCTCCACTCCAACCACCTCTCCAACCACCTCTCCAACTACTCCTACCTCTACTACCTCCCCTAATATAACCCAATAAATATCTTAACTTTAACTTTCATCTCACAAACCCTCCTCATAATTCAAATCATCCACTAAATCCACCTCCAAAGCCCTCCCAAACGCAAAAATCCTAAAACTCCCTGTACCCTTCCTGTCCCCCTAACCAACCAATGATATCGTCGTAAGCCCTTTCTCTCTGTCAACTGACAAATGGAGTCTATACCCCAACCCTAAATATTCCACATGTACTTGTTCCCGTCAAGTTTTCCAGATCTCAAGAGCTTTTCTTTCCTTCTTTCTCTTCCTTCTTCCTTTCCTCTTTTCCTCCTGGAACTCGTTCCTCCTCACTTCACTTCAGTTCATTTCCCTATAAAATTAAACATGTTGAGATCAAACGTTCTTCGCTCCTCCATGAGAGCTAGATATCCTGCTAATAGATTGGTCGTCAACGTCACTCAATTCGTGCGTGGTTTGGCCTCTGAAGGTAAGTTTTTGTGCTAATGTCGTTTTTTAAACCTTCTGAACTTCCGTGATCTGGCCCTAAAACGCTCTGTGATTGGCTCGCTTGGTCGTCCGACAGGTCCTTTTTGTTGGCTCTTTACAGATTTGCCTGCTGTGATTGTTGCGGGTAACTGCTCCCAATCAGCTAGCAAACGCTAAACAAAAAGTTACTCAGTCTCGGGACCCCTCTACCCCTCCAATTCAGACTTTTAGGCTATTCACGGTGTTTGAGCTTGACTCGGTGATTTTTATGGGACACGCGTTTTTGCTAACCTTCTTGCTTGTCTGCAGTTGAACACGATGTCGTCGTTATCGGTGGTGGCCCCGGTGGTTACGTTGCTGCCATCAAGGCCGCTCAATTAGGTCTCAAGACTGCCTGCGTTGAAAAGCGCGGTTCTCTCGGTGGCACCTGTTTGAACGTTGGCTGCATTCCCTCCAAGGCCCTTCTTAACAGCACTCACCTGTACCACCAGATTCTCCACGATACCAAGCAAAGAGGTATCGAGGTCGGCGAGGTCAAGGTCAACTTGGATCAGCTTCAAAAGGCCAAGGAGACTTCTGTCACTGGCCTCACCAAGGGTATCGAGGGTCTCTTCAAGAAGAACAAGGTCGACTACTTCAAGGGCACTGGCTCCTTCATCAGCGACCACGAAGTCAAGGTCGACGCCATTGAAGGCGGTGAAAACGCCGTTCTCAAGGCAAAAAACATTATCATTGCTACCGGTTCGGAGCCCACTCCTTTCCCCGGCATTGAAGTCGACGAAGAGAGAATCGTGACTTCCACCGGTGCCCTGGCACTCAAGGAAGTCCCCAAGAGACTTGCCATCATTGGTGGCGGTATCATTGGTCTTGAAATGGGTTCCGTCTGGTCCCGTCTTGGTTCCGAAGTCACCGTCATTGAGTTCCAAAACTCCATTGGTGCTGGTATGGACGCCGAGGTCTCCAAGCAGTCCCAAAAGCTTCTTGCTAAGCAAGGTTTGACTTTCAAGACTGGCACCAAGGTCGTCAGCGGCAAGCGCGAGGGCGATGTTGTTAAGGTTGAAGTTGAGAACGTCAAGACTGGAGCTTCTGAGTCTCTTGAAGCCGATGTTCTTCTTGTTGCTGTTGGCCGTCGTCCTTATACTGCCGGTCTTGGTTTGGAAAACATTGGTGTCGAAGTTGATGAGCGTGGACGTGTTATTATGGACCAAGAGTTCCGCACCAACAAGCCCCACATTAGAGTCATTGGTGATGCTACTTTCGGTGCCATGCTTGCCCATAAGGCTGAAGAAGAAGGTATTGCTGCTATTGAATACATTAAGAACGGTCACGGTCACGTCAACTACGGTGCCATTCCCTCAGTCATGTACACTCACCCTGAAGTCGCTTGGGTCGGACAGAGCGAGGAGCAGCTCAAGGCTGCCGGTATTTCCTACAATGTTGGAAAGTTCCCCTTCTTGGCCAACTCTCGTGCTAAGACCAACTTAGATACTGAAGGATTTGTCAAGTTCATTTCTGACAAGGAGACTGACCGTGTTCTCGGTGTTCATATTATTGGACCCAATGCTGGTGAGATGATTGCTGAAGCTGTTTTGGCTGTTGAGTATGGTGCCAGTTCTGAAGACATTGCTCGTACTTGTCACGCTCATCCTACATTATCGGAAGCCTTTAAGGAGGCTGCTATGGCCACTTATGATAAGGCCATTCACTTTTAATTGTTGTAAAAAAATAAAAACATATAACATTGGTAGATAAAATATTCACTGAGATCATCTTGGTATAATAAACAAATTTTGTTTTATCTTGAAAAATTACAAATATCAATACAACAATTGATAATAGAAACTATTGTTGAGAATAGAAAATAATTCTTGAGAGAAACTTGATATTTAAATGAAATAAAGATGAAATAAAATTGAAATAATTCTTGAGAGTAACCTGATATTTAAATTAAATAAAAATTGAAATAAAAATAACAATTAAATAAAATATTTATCAAGATACTAAATAAATGAAAAATGTCAATAACTATCAAAAAAAAATTCAATAAAAATAACAAAAAAAAAAAACTAAATAAAAAATTAAATAAAAATAATTAATTGAATGAAAACTATAAATAATATTAATAAAAAAGTATTAAATAGAATATTCAATAAGATAACAAAAAAATTAAATAAAATATCAATAAAAAATTAAATAGAAATTAAATAAAATATCAATAAAAAATTAAATAGAAATTAAATAAAATATCAATAAAAATAAAAATAAAAATCCAAAGTAATACCAAAAATAAATAAATAAATAAAATAAAATATTGATTATAATTTATATACAAAACGATTAATATCTTCTCTTTGGCTTGAAATATGATCCTACAAATGGTTCTAAAATCTTTGGAAGAGTTACAGCCGCGTCTCCTAAAAATGACCAGTCTACTAAAGAATCATTCATATTAACATCAGTATTGAAAACAGCGACCTTCCCTCCACGCATCTTAACCTGTTCAACGTAGCCAGCAGCAGGCCAAACACTACAAGAAGTTCCAATGACAAGAATCAAATCAGGAGCAGGAACCGTTGATATAAATTCATCAGCAGTCTTCACGACTGAAAATGGTAACGGCTCACCATACCAAACAACTCCAGGACGTAGAACACTAGACCTACACGCTGGACATATGGGCAGTTCGGATTCTGGAATGGACCGTGTGCCCAAAGGTGCCCGATTGTACTGGGGCTCGTTGTCAGGAAATGGCTCGTAGGAAATGAAAGGATTGACGTCTGTAGACTCAACGTTGTCTGATATCACGACCTCAGGCTCAAGAGCACTGGTAATTGGATTATTGTAATTTGAAGCAGTATAACTACACGTAAAAGACGTGCACTTCACCGTAAATAAATCGCCATGTAAATGGCATAGCTGTTCTTCAGGATGAGCAGCTCGGAGCTCCAAGTTGTCGGAGTTTAACGTCAAAGTTAGAAACTCACGCTCGCCAGGTGTGCTTCGTTTGGCCAGTTCAGCAAGAGCATAATGGCCTCTATTTGGCTTTGCTTGTAGCGCGATGTGGCGTCGATATGCGTAGAATTGCCATACCAAAGAAGGGTCGGCCAGAAAAGCATCTGGCGTCGCTAAATCTATCGCTGTGTAGCCACGCCATGAACCATTCGATCCTGTAAACGTCTCCAAGTTTGAAGACTTGGATAGTCCACCACCGACTGTTGAATGTTAATGATATTAAATCAAATCACATATCACACTCATACCTAATGCCAGCACCTTCTTCGACTGCGATAAGTATCGCTGAAATGATTCAGTATCGGAAGACATTTGTTTGCTTTATGGCGCCTGCATATTTGGCTGGCATGGGCTATGAAAGACTCCGTTCAATGATTAAAATAAAAGGAAATTTTCAGAATTTGAGATGTAACTCCAAACCTAACCCTATTTCATCTATAGTGGGAAAAAATCTACCTACAACCCTCATCGCGACTTTACGAAACCTTGAGAAATCGTCTATATTGTTACATAATGTCGAAGACAAAATCAAAGGAGGATGAAATACTGGCTCAAGCCATTCGACCAGTTTTTGAAGGCATCTACAAGCTCACAGATCCTCAGGATGGCCATGAAATCTACGGGGTCTTTCAAACATTGCCGGACAGGAAGCTGATAGACTATTACAAGATTGTAAAGAGACCTATATCTCTGTTCATGATCAGAACGTCTTTAAACAACAATCGCTACTCCAACATTAGAAAATTTGTGAGAGACGTCGCGCAAATCACGTACAATGCGCGTCTGTTCAACAGAAAAGATAGTGAAATCTACAGCGATGCGGTCGTTCTCGACAACTACTTGAAAGAATCCATTGAGAAGTTCAGAGAGTCTGGTAACTTTGACGAAGAAGACTTGGTTTATCCTGATTTGGGTCCTCTGCCAGACGGGTCTGAGGCGGAAGAAGAAGAGGAAGAAGAAGAAGCTGAAGAGGAGGAGGAAGATGAAGAGGAAGAGGAAGAGAGTGAAGAGGAAGATGAAGAAGAAGAGGAAGAGAGCGAAGAAGATGATGGCGATGGAGTCAAGGCCAAAAAACGAGGAAGACCCTCGAAACAGGAAAAGGCCAACAAGAAACAGAAGAAAGAGATCGTGGCTACTCCACAGTCTTTGGAAGATAAACGCAAAAAGCGAGGTAGACCTCCTACCGTCGACAAACCTCACGAGCACCGCATCAAGGCCATCTTGCGAGGCGTAAGAAAAACAAAAGATCCTGATACTTTGAGACTGCTATATCCTGCCTTTGAAAAGCTGCCAGACCCCAAATTGTACCCGCAGTATTACCAGGAAGTTCAAACCCCAATGGCTCTAGATACTATCAGAAAGAACATTAAACGAAGAAAGTATCTTTCTGTTGAAGCATTCTTGACGGATATGAACATTATGTTTGCAAATGCTAAAATGCTCAATCCTAAGGGCACTCAAATATATACTGATACTCTGGCATTACAACAGACCATGGATAGAATTTCACAAGATGAGCTAGCCAAACCTGACTCCGTTTACCAAGATCCTGATTCCAGTGCAAAGATTGCAAGATTGCCGTTGGACAGCATTGAGCATAATGGGGAGGTGTATCATGTAGGTGATTGGGTTCATATCAAAAACGACAATGAAGGATGTAAGCCTACTGTTGGGCAGATCTTTAGAATCTGGCAGAGTGCTGAAGGTCATCGTTGGATCAATGCTTGTTGGTATTATCGACCGGAACAAACCGTTCATAGCCATGATAAGTTATTCTTTGAAAACGAAGTTGTCAAGTCTGGTCAATATAGAGATCATTTGATTTCTGAAATTCTGGAAAAGTGCTTCGTTATGTTTTTTACGAGATATCAAAAGGGTAGGCCTAAAGGCACTAGTAACCAGAGCGTTTACTGTTGTGAGAGCCGTTATAACGAGCATGAGAAAACCTTCAATAGAATTAGGACTTGGAAGGCATGCATTCCTGATGAAGTGAGATCAACAGATTATCCCATGGATTTATTCGACAAGCAGAGGCCATTACGCCGGGTTGTCTCTCCCATCAAACATCTTTTACCTGAAAATGCCAAAGACACAGATCCCAAACCTGAACCAGTTATAGGTGTTCCTAACGCTCCCCCAATTGTAGGTGGAGTATATCTACGACCGTACGATCCTAATGATCCTCCAGAGGAACCAACTCCAGATCACCCAGACGAGTCGCCTCCAGTTCTGATTCGTAACCCAGTTTCATCTTCACAAGTTCAACCTGTGCAACCTCTTCCTCCCACATCTTTTGTCAACTCTGCTTCTAGCTTTCAACCCAATGGCAACAAGCCTTTCCGTGTTCAACCGCAACGCTTTGCTCCCCAGCGAAACGTTCCTTCTCCTGTATCTCAGATTGTAATTAGTCCGTCCGCTGCTGCTGTTGGTGCAGTGATGCCCCCAAATGCCCCTCCATCATTTGCAATGCCCGGCCCCGGTGCTCCACCAATCGCTTTCACTCTCCCTGAACATCTCGATGCTGCATTGAAACCAACTATTGGAGACGAAAGTAATATCGGTACAGTCAAAGTTGTCTTAAACAAAGGTGCTGGCTTAGAGATCAATAGATTAGTGAGTTGGTATTCGTCACCTCCAATTTGGGTTCCGCGTCGACATGTGTCTGAACCGGTATCGAGACATATGACTTTAAAATTAGGCAACGGTCATGAAGATGAAAAGGTTCAAAATATTGCACTTGGACATAGTGCTAAATACCTTATTTGGAAACGGGAAAAGCTCAGAGAGCAATTGGTAAAGGAAAAAACTGACTTCTGAGAGCTTTCTTTTTTATTTCAAATATTTTGATCACAGTTGTTATTAATATATATATTGTAGTGTTTTGTTGGATTTTCCGGTATACTAATTATGAATTATTATCACAATGCTGCAAAGGTTTTTTGACAGTTAAGATTAATACAAACTCCTGTACTTTTGTAAGTGGAGCTGGGCACTTACGATCTGTAGAGGGGGATTCGAGAAGTCCATATGAAATTGCGGATGATATTTTTCACTGATCCGCCAGGCTCCACATTCAATGTAGAATTGTCTAATCGCCATGAACATTTGAAAACTTGCTCAAAATGGGGAGTTTGAAGACATTATGGGAAATATATTAGCTTTACATGAATATATCGCCTCCAAGTATTAATAGGGAAATCAGGACTTGAAGACACATTTTCAAGCGATTAAACTTTTATATAGATTAAATCTGAAATCAAGCTATTTGGGTCATATCTGGTATTGATTTAGCAATCTTTGTAGATCTGTCAAGTATATATTTACAAATTACCAAAAACTCGATAGAGTTTCTTGGGTTTGTATGTTAGTCCAGTCACTTCCTAGACATACTTGTAATACCTTAGATTTTGTTAACGATGAATCTTCAGTTTAACAGTAGATTTTAAATTGGATCTACTTTTATCAAATATACAAGAGTTTTACATCAGATCGACAGTCATAGATTAAAACAAAATGATTAACGTGTGTCCATCATGAAAGTGCAATAGCCTTCCATCAGTGCAAGATCTATTTCTAATTGTTGGCCGATCAGTTTGAAAGCTTCGAGATTTTGATTCATTAGAACACAAACATGAAACTATTGTTTCAGTTGACTGCAGATTCTGTGTTACTATACGATGTCTACTGGAGCTTATTTATGAATTACCATCATTAGGAATCTATGTAATCGTTTAATATTTCTTCATATTAAAACAAAGCGCAAGGTTAACGATCTTTTGTTTACTGAGGAACAAAGATTTTACAACTCGGCTTGCTGGTCGGGACGGACTCGTTTAATAATATTAACTGCCTAGATTTACTCTCAGAATAAACGTTAAGCGTTAAAAAGAATATCAACTTTCTAGCAAGAGCATGACTAGTATTCATCTGAATTCTCCTACGAATAAGAACGAAAAAGAAACTCAGAACGTAGCTTTAAGTGCTTTCAATACCAAGATCTTTCACAAAGACAGCTGCTGCCAATTCGCGTATTCAAAAACCTCGATATTATCGTCGCAACAAGCAAGCTATAACTTAGTGCATCTTACAGTATTGTCCACTAGTCACAGTATTGTCTACTAGTGTGAACATGTTTAGGAGATACCAATAATCTCATTAAAAGCACGTTTGAGACAGTTGATTGGAGCTTCCAAAGTTCAGTATTCTTTTCCAATCATCAGTTCAACGTTGCTCTGTTACATTTGAACATTTTTCAGGCATCAATAGTCTAAAAGTTCTGTATTTACATGTATCCTCTTTGTTCCATTGTTTGTATCACCTTGTGAAAATAGACGGCCTCAGAGATTTCTGATGCTGCTCCCGTCTTTCAAGAAGATTTAAAGTTCGTATTTCTGCATACCCGATTCCCCTAATTGGTAATAATTATTACAATTACGGTTCATCTACATATTTCCATCTCCAACATTCAAGTGCTTGACAAGAATTGAAGGGATGAGAAATATACAGAGCGTAAATTCTTGCAATCAAATTTATTCATGACAACTAAGTCTCAGATCTGTAAAAAACTACTAGTAAATCGCATATTTTAAAGTTTTCATGTCTTGATAGTATTATGTGTTATAGAAGTGAATGGTAATACGCACAAGAAGAGAGATGAAAACTAAAGAAAAAAAATGCCAGGGCAGGTTCTCAAATTTAAGAGTTACCAAGAATACCATAGTACTTCTCAGCGTTGTTGGGGCCATCTTCTTTCCAAAGATCATTGAAGGCAGTGAACATGATACAATCTTGTCCAGCTTTGGCCTCAATAGATTTAACTGCAGCCTGTTGATTCTCAAGAGAAGGAATAGCAACGCCGTTGGCATCACCTCTAGAGGGCCAACCAGTTTCAGTGACGAAAACGTTCTTTGCATGTCCAACACTGTTACAAGCATTCCAGACTCTTTGGATTTGCTCAACAATCCAGTCACCAGAGTTTGAAGCCTCGACATTGCCATCAAAGAAGGCGTGGGCATTGACAGCAGTATAGTCAGAAATGGCACACAAATCAGGATTGTTGATAGTAGCAATGAAGGTATCTACAGATACAATGGGTCCAGTGTAACCGTAACCACCCAAAACATCGCGAGCAGTCTTGACATAACCAGCGATTTGACTAGGGGTAGCTTGTCCATTGTTTACAAGTTCATTGCCAATAGAGATAGTGTGGACATCATTCCAGCCGTTGGAGTGGTTGTCAATGGCACTCTTGATGGTTGAAAGGCCAGCTTCGATCTGATTGACATCGAAAATACCGAGGAAAACCTTTTGGTTTGGAGCCAAAGCATTAAGAACATTGGGGACTTGATCACAATCAACTCCGTAGATTCTAATGACATCGTAGTCAGTGAGCTTAGCCAAGTCGGACTTGACCTCAGAAGCAGACTTGCAGGCACCGGGCTTGTAAGGCGAATAGACAATACCCTTAGCACCACCATTGGATGATCCACCAGGTGTGAAGGAAGCGCTGGGTTCAGAACTTGCAACGGAGGAGGAGACAGTAAGGAAAGTTGAAGGAGAAGGAGCAGAAGAGGTTGCAACGTTTTCGGTAGCAGCATTGTTGGAACCAGCAGTAACACGAATAGTTACAACTTCAACTTCAGCGTCTTTCTTGTGCAATTCATGGTGAACATTATGAACATGGTGTTCAATAGGTTGAGCAAGTACAGTTGACAAGATACTGGAAACTGCAAAGGCAGAAACAAAAGACTTGGAAAAGATCATGGTAAAAAACTTGAGGAGACCTGCTCTGAAAGTGTTATTAGTTTTGTACTTGAGATATTGTCAATCGACTTACCACTTAAAATAATAATACAAAGATAGGACAAATAATAGATCAAGGAAAGACTAGCGGTAATCCGTTAAAAGACAGTATAGATCACAAATAATAACTAGTAAAAGGAATGTAAAAGGTAGGACGATAGTGATTGCTTAGTTTTTCAAAGAGAGGAAAAATAAGAGAGAATATAAGGTATTTTTATAATTTCTAGCAAGAGAAAAAATTCTCTGCTATTACAATTATGTTTCTATGGAATGATTTTCAGTTTGACTGAGTATATGCGAAAAGGGTGGATTCTTATTGTTATATTTTATTTTTCAGATTATTAGAGTTCACGAACTTAATATATTGAGATTTAACAGGCGAATTCCAATATTCTTTTAAATAAGAGCATTCTGTCTAAAGTTTACATATTCTCAACTAGGTACTGTGTCTCCTTATTCGACGTGGAATCGACAACTAAAATATTTCTTTTTAGCTCTTGATTCCTTATATTAATATTGTTTCATTTAATTGAAACACTATCGTAGAACATCTACAAAAATGAGATTGCATTAATTGTAGGATCGAAGAATATCACCAAAGATTTGTCCAAAGTAACCGTTTCACCATGAATCTGGGGGTTAACAAGATATGTAAACTATACTTGATTGAACCACTAAGGAAACAATTTTACAGTTTACGCTCCAACCAATAATACAAGATTTCACTTTCGGTGCTCAGATATTTGAAGGAGGTCTATCGATCATCAAATGATTGAGATAAATCTAGCATTAACACAATCTTAAATGACAGTCTATAGAAAACTCGATACGACTATGTTTGTCTCCTTACATGAATAAACTCATGCAAATTAGAAAACTTTCAGCAAATCTCGGGGCAAATAATTGTTCGCTGTAGTATAAAGAGCTGTTTCACAAGTGCCCTTGAAAATCATGTCCTTTATACATATCGTGAACTTAATAATCCCTCCACTCCTGTCAACATTATTCCTCTTCCTCTGAACTGTTTTCATCGCTAGTTTCAAACTCTTCTTCTGTGTCTAATCCATCTAATCCCATACTTTCAATTACGCCATCAGAGCTTTGAACCGAGTCTTGTACTGCCGAGGAGTTATTCATTCTTGCAGCCCCCAGATATCCCATTGGCCGATGCAATCCTGAAGTCTGAAGCCCTGCTGTCCTACCAGTTCCAAATATCAAGCCCGTAGGATTGAACGCTGCAGTATTAATCGACTCCAGATTTGCTACTTTTTTGAATACGTCCCGGATTTCCACTGCTGTTTCGCTGTTTTTCACCTTGTCGATTGCCTGGACTATTTCTGTAGTAGCATCTAGACTAGCGACTTTGTGAATTGCCTGTTTTAACTCCGTAGTGGCATTTAAGTTTTTTACTTTATCAAAAGCTTCTTTTATTTCGTCGATATTCGTCACTTTATTGTATGCATTTTGGCTTATTCCAGAGATATTCTCTACTAATGCTTCAATGTTCTGTTCGATATTATCATCGCCAATGATGGTTGCACTAGACAAAGCAGAAGAAGGGCCAGACTCCAGATCTGGGGCTTTATATGATCTAGGAAACAGTTCTTTGTTAACTTCAGAATTGGTAATTTTCCTGGATCTATTGAAAGTAATGCTTCCATTCATGTCGTTGTAGATTGGAGTTTCTTGCGGAGAGTTGTTAACTTCGAGTTCTTGATCTCTGTACCGTGGAAGGATTGATTCATTTTGGATTCGAGGAGAGCGCTTGAAGACTGAATCAGCCAGTGCAATTCTTAAGCTATACAAAACTGAAGGTATGACGATGGTAAGAATCAGATAGTCTCCGGACCCTGGATGTTTCTCTAGCCATCCAAACAGCGTTTTCCTGAGAGATACGAGAACGGTAGGATTTGATTCAAAGTATCCAACGATTAGGATTGTTCTCCAGACCAAGATGGAGACAGTGAGGATGAGGGTCTGTTTGGCGAACCATCTGGTATTGGCTGGAGTTCCGTACTCACCGCTTACATAGCCCATGGATAGAGGATTCAGCTCAGCACTGGAGTCTACATGGTCTTTGCCTGGAGGTGGAAGGGTATAAAGTTTCCAGGAGCCGCCGGGTCCAGCTCGTCTGAGTCTCAGCCTGGAGAGAGTCGAAATCCAAAAGGAGTTTCCGAGGTACCCCAGATGTAGGAGTGATATATAAATGAGGTAGAGAAGGGGGATCCCTGGGAAAATGTCGAGTGCGGTGATGATTAGAGAAGTAGTTTGGTTTATTGCAGTGTGAGTAGTAGAGTCTCGGATCAAGAGGTGTTTTGCAGCTGAAGCTATGCCTTTACCTATAATTGAAGAGCTCGGAGCTTCGGGGGATGTCGAGGGTATCAGAATTGGCATGATAAGCTCTGCTCCGGTATAAGACAAGGTGATTCTGGCAAGATCGAATATCCAAACAGCGACTCTCCGACGTTTCGGGGGCCGTTCGAGATGCCTGAGACATAAGAGCACCGCGAATACTGCAGATAATGTTATGAGCTGGGACGGGAGTAAGAAAAATGGTTTTTGTAGAGGAGCATCGTCGTCTAAAGATGTAGACATAATGAAATATAAGATGAAGGAGAAGGAGAAGAAGTAAGAAAATTAGAAAAAAAAATAAGAAAATAATCAGAAAATAAGAAGAAACAAGAAGAAACAAGAAAAATAATGCAAAATAAGGAACCAAGTGGAAAAAATGCACCGAAAAATATGGAGTTATTTTCTTCCTATTAAGAGATAAACTATAAAAGAATATAGAGCCTAGAAATCAGCCAAAAAGTTTCAAAATATAGTAGAAACAAACCAACATTACCACGATTCCACCATAGAAAATGCGCTTGTCTTGTTTGGCACGCTTTTCAACCATTCTGATGGTTTCGTTTGAAATACCTAGAGTATTGGCGACAGAGTAAATCTTCTTCTGGGTTGATTTGAGCAGCTCCCGTTGATCTGAGAGATCGCCGAGGACCAGTTTTCCACGCTCCAAGAAATCGTCTAGTTGTGTGCCTACTCTGTTAAGAGCGTCCTGTTCTCTAGCCAGGCCATCACCTCGAGTGTATTCAGCAGAGTTTGACGCAGCGTATGGGTTTTCTGGGACGTCTGACGAGCTAGAATGGCTGTGGTGGACTCGACGTTCTAAAAGCTCCTGTCTGTTGGAATTGTATGCATTTTCTTCTCGACGGAGTTTGAGCTGTCGGAATTCCTCCTTTATGTCTTTCAGTTCGCTGCGGAAGCCTTCAATTCGAGTTTTGGCTTGTTCTTTGCGCTCCGGGACGATTTCTTGCTCAGCAGCGACGGCGTAGTCGTCCAGCGTTCGCTGGTAGGCAGCGAGAGTGGCAGAGAGCTGGCCTTTGGAGCAAGTCAGCGTTGGTTCATGAGGAGGGCCTGATTACATACCTTGGAGTGCCAGAGGAGCACTTTCAGGCGATTCTGAGAACTGTTTCAGGTCCCTTTTCAAGGACTGGGACTGCTTCACCACATGGTTGTAAAGAGAGTTCTGGCGATGGTTAGCTACTGGGCGCGCTGAATTGGCGGATACATACCATTGCTTGTGCTGATGGAAGCGTGCTGAAGAGTAGTAAGAGGAAGAGAAAAGTGAAGGTGCAAAATCTGATGTGGTGGCATTCCCACTATGAGAGAGCGTGTAGAGGTTGGAGATGAATTGGGAGAAATGGTTTTTGTGATCCAAGAGAATCAAGAGAATATATGAATGAATGAATAAAATAAATGAATAAAATAAATGAATAAGATAGATGAATAAGATAAATGAATAAGATAAATGAATAAAATAAATGAATAAAATAAATAAATAAATAGAAATAAATAAATAGAAATAAATAAATAGAAATAAAATAAATAGAAATAAATATAATAAATAGAAATAAATAAATTGAATAAATTAAATTAAATCAATAGAAATAAACAGAAAAGACAGACTCCAGGCTCGACTCCAGGTTCAACTCCAGAATCGACCCCAGAATCGACTCCAGAATCGACTTAACTCGACTTAACTCGACTTAACTCGATTCAACTCGACTCAACTCGACTCGACTTAACTCAACTCAACTCAACTCCATCGTCTAGTTATAAAAAATATTTCATGAGTAATTAAATTATTGTCATTATGTTTCATTTACAAATATCAAGCAAACTATGATACTCCAACAAAAAAAGAGATCCATCAATTGAAACTCAATTAGAGAAGAGCAGCAAGAACACCGGCAATACCAACAACACCGGACAAAGCAACAGTACCAGCATTGTTAGAAGAAGCACTGGTAGTGGCAGCAGCACTAGTAGCAGCAGCAGGAGAAGCAGTAGAAGCAGAAGAAGCAGAGTTGACATTGGCAGGAGCAACATCACTCTCAGAAGGAGTATTGAGAGGAGCAATCTCATCGTCAGTAGTGTTGAAACACATGGAAGAGAAACCGTTATTTTGGAACTTGTCCTTCTCAACAAAGTAGACATCGGCACAAGCAAAGTGACTAATGTTTTGAGAACCGTCAAGAGCATTATATTCTAACTGAATAGTACCATAGTCGCCAGACTTGACGGAGGAAGGAATTGAAGGAGTCTGGTAACACATATGAGCCTCGGTCAAAGTATCAGTGATGTTGGAAGAGAACCAGTCTTGGAAGTCGTTCAAGCTGGTGGGATTGCTTCTGAACGAAATACGAACATTAACAGCCCAGGCATCAGCTTGACGAACAAGAGCAATATGACCACCGTCCAAGGGGAACTGAGCTCTTTCAGACAAGGGACCAGAAGCAGAACCACAAGGAGCTACGCTTTCACTGTCTTCAGACCACTCTCTGTCGGGAGGCCAGAGGAAAGAAACAGGGCCCATGGTTTGGGCAAACTCAGAACCGTGTTCTTGTGCAGCGACAAAAGAAGCAGAAGATGCAACAGTAGCAGCAGCGGTAGCGAGAGTAGAGAACTTCATGATGATTCTAAAATGTGTCAAGACTAGGAAAATAAGAATGAAGAATGAAGAATCGATCATGGACGGGATTCTTCTCATATTTATATATTTTTTTTTCAATATTTCACTGTGAGTGCAATTTTTCAAATATCCAGTAGGAATAAGGCCAGAAAACTGATAAAAAATCTGATCCTGTGGTCCTATTGGCTGAAATACTCTATTAGGCTTGTTTAGGTAATAGCCGGTCGGATTCAATTGATAATGGCCCAAATAGGTTAAGGCAGTGTGCTCAATGTAGAACCGCACATGATTCTTTGTCATTTTTTATTCGGAGCTTAGCCGAAAATGACTAATCGCGTGCATTTTTAGTTAGTCAAAACGGCGTTAGTGAGGTTGCCAAGATATATCTTTGTCAGCATGATCAGTGGCATGCATTAAATTCTTAGATGAGCCAATGATAGTTGAGAGATCAATCAGTAAAGTGTTTCCTTTTTTGGCAAGACAAGACAGATCAATCAAATCAATCAAGGACGGCCCAAAGAGACCAAGAAGCTATGAGAGTCTTGGGGAGTTGGCGATGGACGAGCACGGAGAGTCAGGTGATGAGAAGCCCTAATAGAAAATGAGGAGGGTTTTTGGGGTTTTCAGTGAATAAGGGAGGTTGAGTAGGAAGAGTAGGAAGAGTGGAATAAGGAAGAGGTGGAATGAGAAAGAGGTGGAATGATCTGGGAAGCTGAAAAATGTTAAGCTGGAGAGTTAGAGAGCTGGAGAGCTGAGTACAAAAGTTCAGGATAGGTTTAAGGATTCTTCTAATTTAAAAGTAACAGTTTGAGTAGTTTAGTATTTGGAGACTTTGTATTTGGATATTTTGAGCAGTTTAGTATTTGGATATTTTGAGTAGTTCTAGTACTTTGAGTAGTATGATGAAGTTGGAGAGTATTTTTGTCAGGAAAGAAAATCTAGACTCCAAAAACTTGCGATCTTGACAAGTTTACAGATTCTAGTTTTCATCTCAACTTGAAAACTAGTCTTAAAACTGGCCCAACTACAATCTTTATTGTTCAAACCCTTTAAAACATTTAATAAACTTTGATGAAAATAAATTTGAGTTATCTTTGAAAATATCAGGTTTGCTTGAATATTGGGTTGAAATGAAAACTCCCAAATTGTATCACAAACTCACAAATTAGTCAATTAACAACCATCTCCTACTTTCATCAACCTTCAAAATAAATTACATGACAAATTAAAAACTGTGCTTGCTAAGAATTTCATAAAAAGACTTTCCTTGAATACTAGCAACCTCCAATTCCAACTTGGTAGGCTGTCTGGAACCATCAGCACCAGCATAAGTACCAGCACCCCAAGGAGAACCTCCGTGAACCTCCTCCAAGTTGGTAATCAAGGGGAAGGTATTCTTGTAACCCAAAGGAACATAAATGATACCGTGGTGAGTCAAGGTTGACAAGGCATTGAGAACGGTAACTTCTTGACCACCACCGGGGGTACCTGTGGAAACAAAAGTACCAGCAAACTTACCACTCAAGGCACCTTGGGCCCAGAGACCACCAGTCTGGTCCCAGAAAGACTTCCACTGTCCAGGGAAGTTACCGTAACGAGTGGGAATGCCAAACAAGAAACCATCGTACTCGGTCAATTGATCAGGAGAAATGACAGGGTCAGCGGACTTCTCGGGGGCATGCATTTTGGCGAGAATTTCAGGGCTCAAGGTCTCAGCGACTTGGAACAAATCAGCTTGACCGCCAGCAGCCTGAATAGCTTTTTGGGCAGAGACAGCCAATTGGCGGACGTGCCCGTAGAGAGAGTAGTAGACAATAGCGATTCTTGGGGCCATATTGAAGGGAATTGGAGAGGATGATAAAGAAAGAGCAAGAAAGGGAAGCAGGACTATTTATACTTTTTTTTTTTTTTTTAATTGTCTGTAGAATTGGATTGTATTTAGAAGCAACAGTTCTCTCACTTTTACTAAGGATTGAATAAGTATCCGTGGGCGAGAATCACAAATAGCTAAGTTAGGCGAAAGGCGTGATGGAATGTCGCAGTGAAACGAAGAATTGTCAGCCAGCCAGAAGGATACTGAGCTGGCAGGGCGAGCAATTGGACGTTGAAGCATTAAGTGTGGCATGAAGTAATTGTCTAGTAGGACCAGACTCTACGACCAAGGCTACTGGACAAAGACTAAAACGGGTATCTAAAACGAGTCTCAAAGACGGGTCTCTAAGACGGGCCTCTAAAACTGTTGAATAGGTCTCTAAAACTGTTGTATAGGTCTGTAAAAAGGTTGTATATGCCTCTAAAACGATTGTCGTCTAAAGTCCTAAAAAGCCATCGTAGAGTAGTTTTTAAAAACTCTAGGAAAACGGTGGAACAAAGCCAATTGAAATCACCACAAAATTACTCGTTAATTAGAACATTCTCTTACAAGACTCTGACGGTTTCACAAGATTTATACCGAAAGCCTAACCTTGGCCCGATTTCAAATTTAAAAAAGAGTTTGTTCATGACAAATATATGATCAAGCTGGAACACCTTCACCCTCTGCTCTTCAATGGAATCTCATTCAACAAAAGTACAGTTCTACAACAGAATATCGCTACAACAGAATATCAAATGCTACAACAGAAATTGAAAACGCTACAACAGAAATTTAAAAAACGTCGGTATTTCGTCCAAAACTAACTACAGACAATTTTCTCTCCCCATACTTCCCATCTCCCTCTCCCTCTCCCTCTCCCACTCCACTTCTCCCAACACGGCTTCTTCCTTTAGTCTACCCTAACCCCATCATTATCATGTGACTTGTGTCCCCACAAATAATCCTGAAATATAATAATCCTGAAATATAATCCTCCTGCAAAAAGCTATAACATGCAAATATTGCATTTTTCATTTATATCCATGCAGTCTCCCACCACTCCGTTCCTCTGATGTCATCGCACACCGACCGGTACTCGCCCACAGTCCGGTACTCGCCCGCTCGGTACGTCGGGCCTGTCTCACACCGAGTGTTCCGGTCACAACTCCTTTCCAGTGGTCTACACACCAATTGTATCACATTCGAACAGTCACTTCACGGTCTGTTGATTTCTCTATATCAGCAAAACCTCCATCCCAAAAATCTCTGTCTTCACTCTCCCATCCGTTATAAAGTAGGTACATTTTAGTAAAACCATGGCTACAGTAATTCAACCAGCTTCTCATGTCGGTTTCGACTCCATCACGGAGCAGATTGAAAAGCGACTCTTGAAGCGCGGCTTCCAGTTCAATTTGATGGTGGTAGGACAGTCTGGCTTGGGCAAAACCACCTTGGTCAACACCTTGTTTGCCTCGCACCTCGCTGAAACTTCTGGTCGTGTAAGTCCTTCTCAGGACTTTAACAGGACTCCGGAGATCAAGGTTGTTTCTCATGTCATTGAAGAAAACGGCGTGAGACTCAAGATGAACATCATTGACACGCCCGGATACGGTGATCAAGTAAACAATGAAAAGTGCTGGGACCCGATCGTCAAGTACATCAAGGACCAGCACTCTCAGTATCTGAGAAAAGAGCTTACTGCTCAAAGAGATCGTTACCTGAATGATTCAAGAGTCCACTGCGTTCTGTTCTTCATCCAGCCCACTGGCCATGGTCTTAAGCCAATTGACATCACCGTCTTGAAAAGACTCACCGAGACTACCAATGTCATTCCTGTCATTGCAAAGTCAGACTCCATGACTCTGGCTGAGCGCGAGTCTTTTAAAAAGGTTTTGCAAAACGAGTTCGCCTTCCACAAGCTACGCTTGTATCCTAATGATTCCCATGATGATTACGATGAACAAGACAAGCGTATCAATGCTCAGATCAAGAGTATGCTTCCCTTTGCCATTGTTGGCTCTGAGAAAACTGTCATGGTAGAAGGCAAAGAAGTGAGAGGTCGTAAGAATCGCTGGGGTATCATTAATGTTGAAGACGAAACTCACTGTGAGTTTTCGCACTTGAGAAAGTTTCTTATTTCGACAAGACTTCAGGATTTGATTGAAACTACTTCTCATATTCACTATGAATCTTTTAGATCAAAGCAGTTGATGGCTTTAAAAGAGTCTAATCAAAGATCAAGTCTTCATGATAGACAAATGACTGGCCAGAACCCTCATACTGGTCAAATGAATCACCATATTTCTAATAGTGCTGCTCCTTCTCAAATGGCCCCTCCTACACGTATGTGAGAAGGTTTGGTGCATTATTTGAAATTATGTTAAGTAAATTATGAATTAACAGTTTAACAATTATGTATGATACGAGTTTAAAATCGAACTGTGTTGATATTTTTGCTGTTTTTGTAGATTGGATTGAGATATGTAGTTATAGTAGTTTCTGCTATTTTATTATTGTATTTATATTGACTATATTATGATTTTTGCGGTGATTCATATTACAAGATTTTTGGTCAATTATAAGTTTTTAGATTGAGAGGGCAATTACTTGGAATTAAATTGAGAGGACAGTTACAAGTTTTTAAATTGAGAGGACAGTTACAAGTCTTCAAATTGATAGGACAGTTACAAGTCTTCAAATTGAAATGACGAGTAGGAATAGTTTTTGGTTGTCAGAAATTGTGGTTTTGTATAAGTTTTTAGTGATTGAAAATAGTTTATTTAATAGAATAAAAATGTTTAAATTCAGTTCTATTTTTCTTTATTTTTTGTTTCGATTTGTATTTTCATTTCTATTCTTCATTTCTAATCTTCATTTCATTCTTCTTTTCATTCTTTTTTTCCATCTGTATTTTCTTCATTTCTCCATCTATATTCATTCTCGTCTAATCCCATCCCTTTCTCCATCTCATACATCTCCCCATCCCATTATTCCCATCCCATCTTCCCATCTCTTCTATTCATTGAATGTTTGTTTTAGTTGAAATCTCTTAAAATCTTGAAACTTGTAATTTCCCAATTCAGCATTATATGCCATATTGCTTATTGCCTTATGTAAGACTCTTACCTTGGCGGTTACCTGTACTAGTTAGCAACCAGTGCCAAAATTTGGTCCAGCTAATTTAACAAGCGAAGAAAAGATTTTTTTTTCTTCTTCCTACTCCTCCAGCGATCACTGAAAGTCGGTTCAGAGATCTAAATAGCTCCTCTAGTGCTTCATTTGGCCAAGATCTGACGCCAAATTACATCACTGTAGCGACCTTAATTTAAGCTTTTCTCAACGCTCATGTCCAAGGCAACGTCTTTAGCTGCTCTGGTATCCAGACAAGAGGCCGAAGCAGTAGTTCAGTGTGCGACTGGTAACGACTATAACGGCTTTCTGGGGATCCGAATCGCCGCCATCTTTGTGATTCTGGTCGCAGGCTGTTTCGGTGCCTTTTTTCCCATCATCTCGTCTCGTCCAAACTCATTCATCAAAATGCCGGCTACTGCCTTCTTCATCGCTAAATACTTTGGCTCGGGCGTCATCGTCGCTACCTCCCTCATCCATCTGCTACAGCCTGCTAGCGTGGCCCTGACGGATCCGTGCCTGGGAGACGGTTGGGCAGAGTATCCTTATGCGTTTGGAATCGCTCTCGTATCGCTCTTCTTCACTTTCCTGGTAGAACTGCTTTCTAGGAGATACCTTGCAAGACGCGGAATCGGCCACTCTCATGGTCCGTCCGGGTTGACTGGCGGAAATATTGATTTAAGCGGGGGCCATCTGGAGGCCTTCCAGCAGCACGACAGCTTTGAAAACGCTGGAAAAGGCAGCGCTAATCAGAGCGAGAATACATCGGATAGCAATTCTGTTCCTGACTATGCCAAAGATCCGTTGGCAATGCAGCTCGGTTCCATCTTCATTCTCGAGTTTGGTATCATTTTTCATTCTGTTTTTGTCGGTTTGTCGCTGGCGGTATCTGAACAAGTCAAAATTCTATTCATTGTTCTCGTTTTCCATCAGATGTTTGAAGGTTTTGGTTTAGGAACTCGTATTGCTGCTGCCCCTTGGCCAGAGTCCAAAGCCTGGATTCCTTGGGCGCTGGGAACGTTATTTGGTTTAACTACTCCAATTGCCATTGTCATTGGTTTGGGTGTCCGCCAGACTTATCCTCCAGGCTCTCACCGAGCCTTGATCACGAATGGAGTCTTTGATGCCATTTCTGCTGGAATTCTTCTTTATGCTGGTTTGGTTGAGCTTATGGGTAACGAGTTTTTGCATTCCGACGAGTTTGAAAAGGCTTCAACCAGAAGAGTTCTTGCTGCTTATGGTATCATGTGCTGCGGAGCTGCTTTAATGGCTTTGTTAGCAAAATGGGTTTGATAGATTGCATTATTTATTTATTTATTTGTTAATATTGATTTTCGAGTTTTATTCATATAGATTAGACTTGGTACATGAAATTTTGTTTTATATACCAAGTTATATATACCAAGTTTTATATATAATCTTTTATCCATGTATCAAGTCCTATATACCAAATCTCATATACCAAGTCCTATATACCAAATCTCATATACCAAGTCTCATATACCAAGTCTCATATACCAAGTCTCATATATTAAATCTCATATTTCATGTACCAAATATGCAAAGCTTATCTGTCAAATTGATTTCTCACATATGCATTAAACCTTAATATTAATCTATGATGTCGATTTTGGGTTTGGTTGCTTTTTCTAGAATAAACAACTCCTCCAGCCAATCATATTTCATTATTGAAACGAAAAATTTTGTTATCAAGCTTATTTAATATATGATTAATACAGGTCATGTGACAATATTTATCCTGATTAACGTTTGTAACCAGAAAAATCGCGACGATTAATCGCGACTTTTGTAACAAGATTAATCGCGATTAACCGTGTTTGTGACCATTTTTAATAGATTTTATTGACATACGTATAATCCAATTAGTTCATCAAAAAATTAAAAAATAGTATTCTTTTAATTCGCAACTACAATAGTATTAGTAGAAGATTAAAAAGTACAAACAAAAAGGTAGAGCCGATTATTCTTCATCGTAGTCAGAATCTTCATCAACTTTTCTCTGAGGTTTCTCGACAACGTCTTCATTTTGGCTGCTACTAGCTGATCCTGAATCTTGAGGCGTGGTAGCTGAAGGCTTGTTAGCTTCGGTTTGCTGCTTCTTGTTACTCTTAACACCAGAGGTGGAAGAGGTTTTGCTCGCTGTAGCACTTCCATTACCATTTCCGTTGCCATTACCCGTAGCTGCTTTGGCTTCAGCTTCAGTGGCCTCTTCCTCCAGCGGTCGCTTAACTCCAGCCGTTGAGTTCGCTGAAGGGGAAGGTTGAGCAGGAGTAGGCGTAGAATCTTTGGCGGGAGCTGCAGGTGTAGGAGTAGATGCAGCAGACTCAGCGACTGGAACTGATGAAGTTATCGAAGAAAGGGAAGTAGCAGGTGCAGTCATGGTAGACACAGAAGGAACGGGAGTTGTTTCTTGTTGTGGAGTTGCTTGAACAGGCGTTGCATTGGACCTGGCAGGCTCCTCTGGAGTCTGCTGTTCACTGTTCACCGCTCCATTGTTAGAAGGCTCAATCTTGAACTTTTGCTTCTTTTCCTCTATCGGATTTAAAATCGGTGGGGCAGCAAGAGGTGTAGGCTCACTTGCAGAGTTGGTGCTCTGAGTTTGGCCAGGGACTGGAGAGGGAGGTGCAAGAGTTTGTACCTGGGGAATCGAGTGAGGTTGAGGAAGCGTCTGAACAGGCTGTGGAAGCTGGGGTTGAGGTTGTGACTGTTGTAGCTGAGGTTGAGGAAGAGATTGAGGCTGCTGCTGTTGCGGTGGTGGAGGAGGAGCTTGTTGGTGAGGTGGTAAGGGAGGAGGAGCTTGCTGCTGGACTTGTTGAAGCTGCTGAGCTTGTGGTGGAGGAGGGTGTGCAACTTGTAACAGCGGCTGTTGTTGCTGCTGCTGTTGCTGCTGCTGTTGCTGCTGCTGCTGCTGTTGTTGTTGTTGCTGCTGTTGAGGTGGAAGGGGAGCTTGAACAGGAATCTGGGGTTGAGGAGGCAATTGCTGAAGCTGTTCTGGGTGCATTTGCTGAGGTGCAAGCTGCTGTTGCTGTGGTTGTTGTCCTTGTTGTTGCTGCTGCTGCTGCTGCTGTTGCTGCTGTTGCTGTTGGTTTTCCCAGAAAGCATTAGGAGGTCCCGATTGTTGTTGCTGGTAAGAATGAGGATTCACGTCTTGAGGTCGGGGCGGCGGGACACCTGGGTTTCCTTGTCCTGAATTTCGCAAGTGCTCTAATCTCGCAACAATCTGGGGATTCTGGGGGTCAAGCTCAGCAGCTCTTTGATAAGCTTCTAAAGCATCGTTGACTTGATTGTTACAAGACTCGTAAAGCGTACCCAAATCATACCAGACTTCCGAAATATTGGGATTCAATTGAATAGCTCTGAAATATGCATCTAAAGCGTCTCTAAATTGGTTGATTTGATAATAAAGAACACCAATAGAACACCAGAAAGTAGGGTTATGTCCATCACGATATACAGCTTGTTGATAAGCTTCGTATGCTTTATTATACTTTTGCTGAGACATGTAACAGCGACCAAGAAGATACCAGGACTGAGCGTCAGTACTTTCAGCTTCTAAAGACTTTGTGAGATATTCAATGGCAATGTCTTGATTGGCAAAGTTGGTGTTTGGCAAGTGATATAGCCAGCCAAGCTGTTGCAAGACTTTAGAGTGAGTAGGGCTTTGCATCAGGACTCGCTCATAGGCATCTTTTGCTTCTAGATACTGTTTTTGTTGTTCATGGACATGGCCGATTTGAAACCAAATATCAGTTGCAGTCAGTGGGTTTGGAGGAGTATTGAGAATATACTTGAAGCATTCCAAAGACTTTTGGTATTTTTGCTGCTGTTTGTATATAATACCGAGTCTGAAGTAAATCTCATTAGCCTTGTCGAATTGGGGGTCCATTTCAATGACTTGAGTGAAAGCTTCTTCTGCATATTGATATGATTCGGACCGCTCATAAAGAATGCCTATACCGTACCATAGTTTAGGGTCTTTGGGGTCCTGGAGTCTCACCAATGCTTCTTGATATGAGTTATAAGCATTGTGTAGGTCGTCCAGCATCAGATAGCAATGGCCTAAGAAGGAATAATGTTAGAACGCGTCATAAAGAGAAAAACGGGTAGCATGAAATATTTGAAAAATTAATCAACAGCCAGAGAAAGAAACCTTTAATGATATCGCATTAACTGGGCGGTGATGGCAGTTAATACCAGTTTCAACATACCTAAGAATCCCCAAATTTCACCTGAATTAGGAGTCAAACTTAATATGGCCTTGTAATAATCGACAGCTTTATTAAAATTTTCACTGCTTCGAAATAAGTTGGCGGCAGCTTTGAGTACCGTTAAATTGTATGGGTTTTGGCGAACGGACGCGTCATAAGCTCTTCCAGCTTTGTCGTAGTCTTCCATTGACTCTGCTAATCTGCCAATGTCGAACCAGCAGTCGGCTGTTTCGTGTTGTATTCGTTTGAATGGATCGTCTTGTCCTTGTTGCTGCTGTTGCTGGGCCTGAGGGCCCTGTTGCTGAGCCTGTTGCTGGGCCTGTTGCTGAGCTTGTTGCTGGGCTTGTTGCTGGGCCTGCTGCTGAGCTTGTTGCTGAGCCTGTTGCTGCTGTTGCTGAGCCTGCTGCTGCTGCTGCTGCTGCTGCTGCTGCTGCTGGTTTGGAGGAGGAGCTTGTTGGTAGCCTCCTTGTCTAGGGATTTGGTCTAGCACAGCTTGGGGTGGTGGACCAGTCATAGAAGCCATGATAAGACTGTTCTTCTTGTACTATGTTTGAAGCAAAAGAGAAGGTCTTTGGAGTGTAAGTTTTTCAGTGTTTGACCCCAGAGTAAAGTGCCAGAGTCAAGAAAAGTACCAGAAAGTATCCAGAGTCAAGAAGTATCCAGAAGGAGGTGAGAGGAGGCTACGTATCGAAACGGGGATGGATGGCGATGGGTCGAAATCCGGTGGTGGTGGGCTGGATGGTTTTGCTGGAAGGTGGTTCAACTGGTTGGTAGAATGACAAGAAAACAAAAAAAGTAAAAAAATAAATAAAAAAAAAAAAAGCGTTGGCCGCGTTTGTACCTTTCGACAATGCCTCTAAAAACACTCACTGGCTCAAAAAAAGAAAAAATTTTTCCCGCTAAATATTTGCATTCAAAAAATGGTCAGAAACAAACAAAGTTTTTGACACCAAGTCAATTTCTTGATACTGTCATATGTTATGTAATCAGGGTCTGGAAATGCCGAAAGCCCAAACCTCCGGAATTAGATCACCAAGTCCTTAAAAACAGGGACAAGTGAGCTTCATTGGAGGGGAGTGGATGATTAGGGTATATGAATGTATGAGATATAAGATATGGGGTATAGAATGGGATGATAAGATATAGAGTGGGATAGATGAGATATAGAGTGGGATAGATGAGATACAGACGATATATAGAATGGGATAGACGTTATATAGAATGGGATAGACAATATATAGAATGGGATAGACGATATATAGAATGAAGATAAATTTTACAATATATAAAGATGGTATAAAGAAAATCTTACTAGATATAAAGATACAATATCAAGACAAGATAAAATATCAAAATAAAAAATATACTCCTATACTAAACATCAAGAAATGATCTACCCAGGTAATAAAAATCCAAAATCATTCTGACTACTTTCGGCTTCTCCATTACCAAATAAATCCAAATCTAAATTGCCCTCATCATCGTCCTCAAGATTCTTTTTGCTTTCGTTATTCTCCATGTTTGGTAGCGTTTTCGACGCAGTTTTCTCCGAGTTGTTGGACTTGGATACCGGCGAGGTTGCCGCTGGCGGCGTAGGAGGTCTATAAAAGATTTTAGCAGGCTGCTTCTTCTTCACCCCAGGAAGCTTGCCTGTTGGCGGAACTTTGGGCCGTGAGTTTCGAAGCTTCGCAGGTAGCGCATCTCCTTCAAGAAGTGTCAACGTTCCATTCCTCAGCACCCCATCCGGCCCTTCTTCTCCTCCAGTATACGTAGTAGCCGCACTCAGCTCCAACCTCTTCAGCAAGAACGTCTCAATCGGCCCAATCTGCACTTCAGCAACCCGCTTGTCAATCAGCGAGTACTCAGGAACAGTAGGTATATGCTCCCGGATCTTGGACACCGTGCTTTGCATACTGGCCATAGAAAACCTATTTTGCAGCAGATGCAAGGGAACTGACATCGACTCCAGTCCCAGCTCCTGGTCTAGTCCAAGCTCTCTGAAGCCAAAGAAGTCATCTCCAAGCTCCTCTGAAAAGTCGCCCGTCAAGAACTGCTCACTTCCATCCTTGAACTCAGTGTCATTCAATTCTGATCCTGCTGGCCGCAACAAGTCAGCAACAAACATCGCCAGCTTCTTCTTCTGGTCCACAAGCTTATTAAAGTGCCGCTCAATGTCATTTTTGATATAAAACTCTAGCGAAGACACGCCCTCAATTCCATGGTCCTCCAACACGTTCAGAAGAACATCCTCCAGCGCTAAAGCCTTCTTTGAAGGTTCAGGTGATTCCATCCATAATTTCAAACTTCTCCCTAACTTGCCCAGATAGTCCGCCGCAATATCTGTTAAAGAGTCCAATGCCATTATCTCGGTCTCTTCAAAGCCTGAATGCATTGATATTTTGGCAACATTCCGACGAAGAGCTGCTCGCGATGCTTCTTCATCAAATATGTCACGATTTGGCAGTCTCGACTCGGCATCTAAATCTGGCTCTATAATATCTTCTGGAGCGTACGGCTTTAATGGAGCTGAATGCATATAAGCTTGTTGTTGCATTTGTCTGATAACTCCAATCTTGAAGCAAATTTTCCGAATACTGTGCATCTCCTGAAGGTTGGCAAGTACACTGGGAGCCAATCCTCCACGCTGAACATACCCTGAATCCCCCAAATTCTCGACCGACGATGTAGACTCCAGTCCCTCATCTTTATTTCTAGGTGAGACTTTCCACAGTGTTCCTGGAATGCCAGCACCGATATCGTACTCCAGCAAAACATCATCGTCTTCCTCTAGTTGCTGAAAAAATCCGGTTCTGTTGAACAACCGTCTTTCATGATTGGCTTCCCTGCGGGCTTCCTCCGACTTGAATACTTCAAACTCAAGCTCTTCAGATTTGGCCATCGCGGCAGGGTTTCGAATAAGCGCAGGCTGGTCCATTTGAAGCTGGTTTTCTTTGAACAATTCAGCGCGCTGCATGCAAAATGATAGGACTTTTTCCCCGAATAGCTCCTGGTACAAGAGTGCTTCAATGTCTGGAAATTCAACTACCTCAGGCTCGAATTTCAGGTCGTCGGCATCAAAGTCGTTACTTGGACCCGGAGTAGCCGTGTTTTTAGGTGTCGCGGACACTTCAGTAACCTCAAGTTTTGGAAACGGGCTTGATCTGGGCCCGGGGGCACTGACTTCGTCCTCTTGTAGCTTCCGCTTCCTGCCTTTGATACCAGCATGTTTACCAGTACCCGTTCCTTTAGCACGTCCTCCAAGCTTTCTCTTTTCCTCATCGTCGCTCTCGGCCTCCTCCTTTGCAAGTCTTGCTTCTTCAGCCTCCACCTCAGCTCTATCTCGTACTGTAATGTCTGGTATCAATGGAATGAGCTGCAGTGTCTTTGCGAGCATCGCATTGGCATGGACACGCAAAAAATGAGAGGGATCAGCGTTATACTTCAAACAGTTACTCCATATCAGCATCAAATCGTCTACAAACTCCGTTTTACTCTTGTACTGAAACCCTTTTAACTTTTTCAGCACTGTATTTAGGTCCATGGGCTTCTTAATGATGTTGAAATAGTTTGGCGCGTCACGCTTATTGACTTTGTTCAAGAATGCTGTTGAATGTTCTGTAGTAGCCCTCAGTTGTAAAACGACCTTTTCGGCAGCTTCGTAAAGCTCTTCCTGTCCTACTTTGTCCTCACTGGCCCATTTGGATCTGTTTTTCCGAACGTCTGAAAGGAGTGTACTGAGCTCGGTTTGTGTGATGGAGAGATGCTCTTTCTTTGATTCAATAGCAGCTAACAAATGCTTTAAGCTTAAGTTTGCAGCTCCAAAAGTCGCGTTCTGGGGATTAGGTTTTCCAGGAACAGTCTCTTCTTCGTTATGTTGGTCATATTCTTGCTTTTTCTGCTTCAGCTTGTGTTCTTGATCATTATCAAACGTGTGATACATTCTATTAACATGCTGTCTGAATGCCTCTCGTCGTTTGAGAAGGTCATCTTCGGTAGGAAGTCTATTCGTAACTATATTGAAAAGTTAGCACGAGCCCGCGAAACCATCTCTAAACATACCTAAAATTATTGATTTTTCATTGTTTTTGTCGTTCAAGTCAAGCTTTTTCAATTGATCTGCGCTGGTTTGTGTATCTTGTTCTTCTTCGTCGTGGTCGTCGTAATCATCATCATCAGCCTTTCGCGTCACGGGAGCTTCAGGCTTGCTTTCGTCGTCAGACCCTTCGAATATCGAGTAGTCAACTTCTGGTGGAATCGTAGGATCAACAGACGGAAACAGTAGGCCAATTGACTTTTCATAGAGCATATATCGAACTCTGAAGGCCACATTGACCGAATCCAGCTGGATGTAGTCTCCGTTTTTTATATCTTCAGTTACTGACCGCTCAAAGTGCATTGGCGATGGCGACGACGGCTTGTAGCTGTTGCTAGAGAGAGAAGGAAACGGAGACTTTTCTAGTCTCTGGAAACTCGACGATGTCGAGCCAGACGTATGGTTGGCGTGTAAACTGCCATTACTATGATTGTTATTCTGAGTTCCCAGACTACCGGGTGTTCCAATCGTAGGGGCTTGCTGTTCCATCCTACAGATGGCGTTTCCATTAATGAATTCATGCCAGACTGCTCCTCCCGCGTCCATCGCATACTTGAATACATCGTGTTCCTGAATAGTCAAAAACCCTCTCCAGGACTCTTGATTCTCAATGTCTTTGGCCAATCTCAACAGACCAGCTGAGTCGCCCGATGACCACAACTTTTGATATTCGCTTGTCATTGTAGCAAGACTGAGGATGAAAATTAGTCGGTAAGAGTGCCCCTACTCCAACTTTTGTCGATTCCCGTTTTTTCGTGATCTACATATATATGATGGGAGATTTTGGAGGAGTGTGAAATCAAAAAATCGTGAAATATTATTGGAGTTACCCTGCTTTTTCTAAGCTTAACTTTAAGTGTACGGCTAGAATTAAGTCTGAGAAGGCCTCTACAAAAGCTCAGACTTGATCTCAGGTTTATTGTATTTTGGTTAGAGAGCTGCTTCTAGACATAATGGCTATTTTGAGTCAATGTTAAAAGACTTAAATATGGAGTAGAAGTTGGAGTGAATATGGATGGTTATTGGGTGACATTTTGTAGTCATGTCGTTGACAATAGTGTTGATTCTATCTTGATCCATTGGCTCAGCAAAAGAGTTTAATATAACTTTTGCTGGATAATTGGCTGTCGAGAGAAATGGTTCTCAAGATTTGTAAATAGGTATTTCTTGTTAGACTATGGAGAATTTGAAGATTATTGAAATTTGAAGATTAATTCTGGAGAAAAAAAAAATTTGAAGATTAATTCTGAAGATTATTGAAATCTGAGAATTATTGAAATCTGAGAATTATTGAAATCTGAAGATTATTTCTGAAGATTATTAGAATCTGAAGATTATTTCTGAAGATTATTAGAATCTGAAGATTATTTCTGAAGATTATTAGAAACTCATTAGAAAAACTCATTAACTCATCAACCCATTTACTCATTAAATCATTAGAAATCATCATCTCATTTACTCATTTACTCATTAAATCATCATCTCATTATCTCATTAAATCACTGGAAATTATTAAACTCATTATCTCATTAAATCATTAAATCATTGGAAATAATCATCATATCTCTCTTGCATAAACACCATCATCTTTGGAAACTTTTCATCCTGATGATATCTCAGCATCTGGAAAATATAGAAAGCCATTTCAAGTACAGACACTCCAAAGAAAGAATTCCAGTTATTATCTAAAATCAAACTGCTAATAGATCCTGCTCGACCTTGGAAATTCCAGACAACAAATTTCCACATCATAATCTCCAACGGAGACACCATGAAATGTGCAAGAATATCAACATAAGTGCTCTCCAAATAAACAAAAGCAAACGGCGTTACCTGTCTTGCTTCATCAAACGTATTTATAGAAAATTCTCCTTGTCCAATTTCCATACCAGCCGTTTGGATGGCTTGAGATGCAGATGAATAGATTTGATATTGAATAAGCCTCTTAACACCAGACTTTACTTTCCCAAGTGCAAAAAAGAGAATGCCTATTAGAGGCGAACCATATGAGAAAACCGATAAAATAGATTTCGCAGACTGGAGCCCCAGTGTAGCGAGAATTTTGTACTCACGAAGCGGTCCCAAGATCATCTCAATCGCCAGTTCCAAAGACATCCTTATAACCCCATGTCTTATATTAAAAGTATCCAGAAGTGGTTTATACAAGTTCTCAAAGGAATCGTCAATCATACCCAGCGATTGAATAATCCAAAAGTGTGAAAAGGAAAAAGTCTCCATCTATAAGATGCGTTAGCATCTTGTCCAATATATTGCGAGAAACATACCTTCAACAAGCCAGTTTTTAATGGCGTACACACAAGAGAACACGCAAAGTTCTCCACCATTGGGGTCATCAACATAGACATGCCTTCATCATCAATCGTATCTGGAATGGAGGACTCCATAGATACATCTGGCCGGTCAATGCTAGCTGGAGTCTTTTTAAAGGCAGTTAGGATTTCATTCTGGCTTCGTAGCAGCAGTTCTGCTCGGATTCTTCCAGGCTGAGGTTGAAGATTAAGTGATTTTCTGTGTTTCAGCTCATAATCTACTTCTAAAAACGAAGGTCCTAAGGCAAATCTTAGCAGATGTTTAGATATCATATCTAGAGAATGGCCTATATATTAGAGTGATTAGAAGGTTTACTCCAATATATTTACCATATAAAAGTAGGGTAAATCTTAATCCCGAGCCTGCCCTGGCCCTATTTCGGCTAGTGTCTTCCCAAATGGGCTGAAATTCTAGTTGGGACTTTCAGAAATTTTTTATATCCAGCTACACCTAACTGAAAGACTCAGATCATACCGTGATAGTGTTCATAGACAGGAATAGTATTGGCCATAATGTCTGAACTGCAGCTAAAGACTAGTTTTAGGCCACTCGCTCTCGAGCCTTTTTTCAACGGAGGTAAAGCCTCAATCTCGCAAGATGGATCTTTGGTAGCCACAACCTTCGATGATAAAGTATACTTGACAGAGCTGGACACTGGAAAGCAAATCGCTAAATTTGAAGGCGATGGAGAGGTGATTACAACCCTTGAGATCTCTCCAGATGGACAGTATTTGGTGACATGTTCCAGATCATTGCAGATGAAGATTTTCAGACTGCCCTCAGCTGAACTTATTAGAACCGTGAAGGCACATGAATCGCCAGTTATTGTGATGGCAATCGACCCAACTTCAAGTTTAATCGCTACTGGAGGTGCTGAGGGTGCCGTCAAAGTGTGGGATTTGGAGGGTGGTTATGCTACCCATAACTTCAGAGGTCACGGAGGCATCATCAGTGCTCTAAAATTCTGGGGTAAGCAAGGTACGAATGATTGGAAATTAGCCAGTGGCTCGGATGACTGTAAGGTTAGAGTATGGGATTTGGTGCTGAACAAGTGCACTGCTGTTCTGGATAGTCATGTTTCAGTAGTCAGAGGTCTGGATTTCAGCAAAGACGGGAAGACGTTGATTAGTGGAGGACGAGACAAAGTGCTTAATGTATGGGATATTTCGAAAAAGAACGTGAATCTCAAGACAACGGTGCCAGTATTCGACTCTTTGGAAGCTCTTGCTTTTTTGGAACCAGGAACGTTTCCTGGCTACGAGAATACTTCTGCTCAGTGTCTTGTAGCTGTGGGTGGTGAAAATGGAACAACTGCTCTTTGGGATATTTTGGAGTCAAAAAAGGTTGCTGAAAACGTTCATCGAGATGACAATTCTACCGAAGAGACGGGTGTTGCGGATATTATTTATAAACAAAATGGGTTATTGATCTCTGTTCTTACTGATCAAACATTCATTCAACTTGATCTTGATGACTTTTCAATTAAACGCCGAATTGGTGGTCATCATGGTGAAATCATTGACTGCACATATGTGGGCGAAGAAGAGACCCATTTAGCTATTGCTACAAACTCACCTGAAGTTCGGGTGCTAAAATGGGGAAGCTTGGAGCACCAAGTGCTCTCTGGACATAAAGATATTGTGATTGCGATTGATAGATCTGTGGATGGAAGATGGTTGGCTACAGCAGGTAAGGATCGCGTTGCTATGCTATGGGATTTACAGCCATTGTTGGACGGTACTGGAGAGGCGATATGCCATAGCAAATTCACAGGACACGCCGACTCTATTGGAGCAATTGCTTTATCGCGGTCGCCTGGATTCCCAGAGTTTTTGATTACTGGATCTCAAGACCTTACAATTAAGCGATGGAGCATTCCGGTAAATGGCGGAGTCGGTAAGGCAGTTTATACAAGAAAGGCACATGAGAAGGATATCAATGCAATTGACGTTTCGCCCAACAGCAAAATTTTTGCAACTGCCAGTCAGGATCGAACAGTTAAAGTATGGGACTTGGAGTCTGGCGAGAGTATTGGTGTTTTGCGAGGACACAAGCGTGGTGTTTGGACTGTTAAATTCAGTCAATACGATAAGCTTATAGCGACTGGTAGTGGAGACAAGTCAATCAAGCTCTGGAATATCAATGACTTTACTTGTACTAAGACATTTGAAGGACATACGAATTCGGTGCTTAAACTCTGTTTTACGTCGAGAGGTCAGCAGCTAGTTAGTGCTGGCGGAGATGGATTAGTTAAAGTTTGGGAAACTAAAGGGGAGGGTGAGTGTAGGAGTACGCTGGATAATCATGAAGATAAGGTGTGGTCACTTGCTGCTCGCGAGGACGAGACTGGGTTCGTATCTGGTGGAGGCGATGGTATAATAACATTTTGGGAAGATGTTAGTGAAGAGGAGCGGCTGCGAGAGGCAGAAGATCATTCAGAGCAAGTGGAAAAGGAGCAGGCGTTGGACAACTATGTGTATAATAAAGATTGGAAGAATGCAATTGTTCTAGCGCTTGAGCTAGATCAACCATACAAGTTGCTGAAGCTTTTTACAGAAGTTATGAGCCACAGTCAAGAGGAGGGCAGTATTACTGGCCTACTGGCTGTTGATATCGCTATAAGTCAGCTTGATATGGATATGATAAATCGATTATTGATGAGAGTTCGGGACTGGAATACTAATGGTCGTACATCAGTGGTAGCACAAACAATTCTCCATGCTATTTTATGTCACCATAGTGTTGAAGCACTAAGCAATATTCCTGGGGTCATTAAGCTTATTGATGGATTGCTACCGTACAGTGAGAGACATTTTGGACGATTTGAAGAGTTGGTGGAGGAGAGTTTTACGATAGATTATGCATTGAAGCAGATGAATATTTAGAGTGTATAAATATATGAACCAATAATGGTAGAAGAATTTGGTAAAACTGGCATTATGATGCAGATAGATTTGAGATTTAGATTCAGTAACAAGATTTAAAGATTCAATAGAATAAAAAGATATAATAGATTCAATATAACAGATTTAATATATTTACAGTTTCAATATAACAGTTTCAATATGTTATTCAATATTTATAGATTTAATATTAACAGATTCAATATATTTAACAGATTTAATATTTATCAGATTCAATGTACAGATTAAATATAGTTTTAGATTTAACAGATTCAATATTTACAGATTTAATATTCATAGATTTAATATTTAACAAATTTAATATTTAAAGATTTAATATTTACAGATTTGAATTTTACAGATTTATTATTTACAGATTTGAATTTTACAGATTTAATATTTACAGATTTAAATTTTACAGATTTAATATTTAACAGATTTAATATTTACAGATTTAAATTTTACAGATTTAATATTTAACAGATTTAATATTTACAGATTTAATATTTAACAGATTTAATATTTACAGATTTAATATTTAACAGATTTAATATTTACAGATTTAATATTTAACAGATTTAATGGATCTGATTTTCAACAGATTAAAAAATAATTTATATAAGCCAAAAACCTAAAGATTTTTCAGGCACCTCAAAGTGGGAACTAACATATTTCCTAATAAAACATGAAATTTCCAACAGACTAAGATCGGTAAAGAGTAACCAATTTGACGGTATTAGGAAGATGGTTGTTGGCCAGCTAAATTGGATGCTGATGCTGGGACCAGTTCTGGGTGGTGGGCAGGAAGTAAGGAAACACAGGCGGAAACACAGCAGGACATAATCATGAATGGTAGCACCGGCAGTAGTACGGGCAGTAGTAGAGCAGTATTGGCTGTTGCAACGCAGCGACAACTGTGTCAATAGCTAGATCTGGCACTCGTAGTGGTAGCATCAGCAGAAGCCTGTGAAATTTCAGGAGCTTTTAATGTTACCGTTTCTAACGCGATCTTGTTCCCAAGATGTCGTAAGTCATGGAGAATGAGCCATAGAAGCATCGCCCTTGGTAGAATAGACAATTCAGTAAAGTATATTTCACCAGATCTCAGTAGGCCATTGGAGCCTGGAACTATAACGCCAATGAGAGAACTGTAATACTAAAGATGATGAGTGTGAATGCACGATACAATAGAGACCAGTCACGGGAAGTTGAATAAAAGTAATCGTAGACATTCTGAGACAGTAGAAAAGGATCAATTGTGTAAGGGGACTGTCAGGTTATGAATAAACAAGAACTCTAACTCTATCGGATATGGTGATATGTTATAGATGTGAGCACATCAAGAACGATCGGAAAACATAAAGAACATAAACAAGTCGTCCCGAGTATTGGACAACTCAAATTTAAAATGAAGTATTAGATGGGGTATTAGGTGGAATATTAGAATTGAAATACTATAATGATTGAAATACTAGAATTGAATTGAAATACTAGAATTCAATAATTATATACTACAATTCAATAATTAAATACTACAATTAAATAATAAAAACCAGAACTCAATAATAATTAAATACTAGAATTCAATATTAAAAAATTCAATTCAATATACGGAACTAAACGGAACTCTCCAAGTTATGGCTACTACTACTACCAACTCCTATTAAATTATCACGACTTCTCAACTACAACCATCGTCTCTTTCACCATCTACTCAACAAAGAATGAGACCGCGTTGGGCCCCTGAGACCAGGAACGTCTGAAAGAACCACCTGTTTGTCAAGTTCAAGAAGGCAGTCTCTGTTTGACTTTGTTTTCCAATGTTTCTGTTTGTAGACATCAAAGTTTCGCTCGATGCACATACTCGGCCATATTTTTACGACTCTCTCCATGACGGTGCTGTTTACAAACATTAATTACCCATAAGATAAAGCTTTGGCGAAACTTAGAACTCTGAACTGAAATTTGTGCGTTGGAGGAGAAGCCCGCAAGCTGTAGAACTTTATTTTTTTTTTTTTTCTTAAATTGAAAGGAAATGCAGCAAATATAAATAAAAGAAATAAAGTGAAAAAATCAGTGAAAAAAAAAAAACGCGATATCAACGCGTCGGAAAAAGAAATCATTGTTTATACTTGGTTAACTTGGTTAACGCTAAACTTGGAAAAAAAGAAATGTTTTAACCCACAATTTTCTTTTTTTCTCTAACCCAGCTCAAGACACAAATTGTACAGGACTAATTGTTCTTTTTCCCTACCCTCCAGCTCACTCATATAAATTCTTGACAATTTTTCTCAATTTTTCTTCTCTGGAATATCTCAACCGCTCTTCCTTCTTTTTGCCTGCAACTTTTCCAGTTCTCGCACACTCTTTTATGGGTTTTTCTTCCTACCTCTATACTCTCGTTTAACAATGGCTCTAGACATCGCTTCTCCTGTTGACACTCTCAGAATCTTGAAGCCCGTTGCAAGAAAACTTAAGCCCATCCGAACTAATAGCATCTATCCTGTTCCCAGACTCTCCAGCCCTCTCACCGATTCCTGCTTTCCGACCATTGAAAATGATGATAATCTGCCCCATAAAAGGCCCTACTTCGACTTAAGACCGCCCTCGAACGAGTACTCTGATTCCTCGTCAGAGTTCTCTGAGGGCGAGGAGTACGAAGTGCCCAAGTCTAGCATCAACTCCTTCTTCTCCATGCCAGCAAGAACTATCCCCATCAAACAAGCCCGATCAACTAGACAATCACCCTTGAGATCTATGTCGGGCTCCTCGCTCTTCCTCTCAAACCCTCCCGTCCTCTCTCCCACCCAGCCCACCTTCTCCTGGGCCTTTCCTTCCTTTGCTTCGCCAAAGTCCCAGGACTTTCCGCGTCACTGCAAAATCAGAAGAACTAACTCCATGTTTGAGCATCCGGAAGAGGTCGTCAACGCAGACGCTTCTCCAGATGTCTCCAGCTCCTGCCAGCCCTCTTTGCTGGCCCAGAAGGACTGCCCTATCCAGTCTCACACTGTAAAACAAGATTCCTTCCGCCGCATTGAACCTAATACTCTTTGTGAGATCCTCGATGGCAGATACTCGAATCTCTATGATCGCCATGTCATTGTTGACTGTAGATTCGAGTATGAGTATCAGGGTGGCCATATCGACGGCGCCATAAACATTAACAATAAAGACCTTCTACATGAAAAGTTGATTGCCAACGTACCTTCAGGCGAAAGAGTTTTGCTCATTTTCCACTGCGAATACTCTGCCCACAGAGGTCCACGCATGGCTATGAAGCTCCGTAATTTGGACAGAGAAGTCAACCTCCACCGCTACCCGTCTCTTCACTATCCTGACATTGTCATTCTTTCTGGAGGCTACTCCAAGTTCTACCAATGCTACAACTCTAGATGCTTTCCTAGAAACTATGTCATGATGAAAGACAATTCTGATGCATGCGAAAAGGAAATGGATAAGTTTCGCCGCGACATGAAATTTGCATCCCGTTCCCAGTCCTCTACTTGTCTTCCCGAGCTCACCTTGTCTCCGGTTCTTGCTACAAGATCCAAATCTTTGTTCACCTTCAACAGCTCGTCTCTCAACTTTAACAACAACAACTCCCTTTGCATTGTATCAACTCCATTTAATAACGATTCCACGCCAACCATCCAAAGAAAGCCACTCTAATCCTCTTCTATTCATTCTTTATTTATTTAGCATTTTTATGTTTATTATGCATTCTACGAAGAAGTATCCATTTTGTCTTTATATGATTAGTATTTATTCAATCCAAGAAATCGCAATATACTTACCTTCATGTTCATCAGAGTCTTCATCTTCTCCCGCCTCTCTTTCTTCTGAGACCTTCTTTTTAAAGGCCTCCATACTTTGTAGAACATGGCTGAACTGCTCCTTCCGTAGACTCAAGTTTCTGTTGTACCCTTCTTTCCTTGTTTCAAGGCTCTCGATCTCTTCTTCGAGCTGTTCGTTCATTCTCTCTGCTGTGTCTCTGGACAATCCCAGAGACGGGACAGGCGAGTGTTTCAGAGGAGTGCTCCATCCTTCCACCATTCGTGAGTACTCTTCTTTATGCATTCGTTCTGTTTGTGCTTGCGAGAGTCTTGTTTGCAGCTCCAGTGTTTTCAATCCGAGCTTGGATATTTGATCTTTGTATTCTGAGTGTTCAGTTTCCAGATTGCTAATTTCCTTGTGGTTCATGAGACTTTGGAGATGGAGTCGCGACGTCCAGGCTGCGTAGCTCGAGAACTCCATGTCTAGAGAGGACTTTAGTTTCTTGCTATTGGAGTGTTAGTAGAGGCCAAATGAGTAGAACTGACTTACATTTCTTCAGCATCAGCGGTTCCCTGAAGTGTCAGCAGCGAGTGGCAGATCTGGCTCAGTTTCTTAAAGTTCACCTCGTTGATGCTGATTCTTTCCTTGATGATGGCATCTAGTGGGCGTGTCAGTACATCTAGCTAGCTACAGTTGCTCATTGTAAATACCTTCGTTGATGGTCATTTTGCGCGATGGTAGTTGGAAGGTTGAAAAATGGAGGTCAGTGAGAATTGGGAAGTTTCAATACACCTGAACTTGACACTTTTTCTTTTCTACTCCCATACAACTTCATAATGTCAAGCTATCTAAACTTAGTTGATCTAGCAAGCTCTGCAAAGCTGGAGGAGATCAGTTTGCTACTGTCTTCCTGCCCGGAGCTGCTACAGAATCCGACCTCCCCGTCCTCTGCCTACTCGGTATTACTGTACTTTTTACCTGAAGCGCTTGCGTTCAAACAATACTCCAATCTGCTCAGCACACTGGACAGCTTGCCGTCTAAGCAGGGCTTGAGCCTTTCCAATACCAATGAAGACCAAGATGAGACTCAATCAGAGGTGGAACTCGTTAAAAAGTATATTGAACAGAAAACCCTTCCACTGGGCTGGGGCATGGAATCAGACTCTTTTCTAAGCAGCTGGATCAAGGCTCGAATCAGACTGGTAGACCAATACACTGGGCTTGCTTCAGTAGATGCTGCCGACGTTGATTCTCTGTGTCAATTGTGCGACGATGTCACTCCATGGCAATACGGTGTCTTGCATGTCCTCACTACCTACCGCTCGCAAAAGCATACCTCAGCAGAATGGATTAGTTTACAAGAGTTCGAGTCTTTGAGCATCAATGAATGTGTGGAGATGCTGCTTTGTCAATCAACCAAGCAATCCATTGTGTCAGACCTAGCCGGAATGGTAGTTCCTTACCTTTCATATAAGGACGATTTCGAACCTCTATGGAATTGGATTCAAAAATATAATACAAACTATCCAGAAACACAGCTCGATCTTCTTCTTGAAGTCGTGCAGGCTGGAGGTGTCTTTGTGCCCCCCAGTGATGGTTATTATGGTTCAATCCGAGCAGTTTTGTCATATCTATACTCTTTTCCAAAAGGCCACTACAATACTCGTATACTGGACGAGCTGATGCTGGTGGAAAAGTACTTTGAAACTTATGAGTTACTTGAAGACGATGGGCTGGATGAAGCCAATGATGTGGATGTGTATTCTTTTGAATCGCTGATGAACTCAAGCCTTACCAAGCCTACCCTCCATTCTTTGAAAAAGTTCCATGATTACGCTAGAGCAACTGCAATTCTTTTCCCAGCTATTCCAGACATTAGTATGGCTGAAGTAGTCTCGGTTAGTATTTACGGGGACGAATCAGATCAAATTGCTCTAGCTTCAAAAATATCGAAAGATAGTAATCTTACATGGGCAAAGGATCGGATATTCACAAAGCTGTCGAGTGCCTGGGTTGATGAGACAGTATTACGAAATGCACTGAAGTCAGGCAGTTTTGACTTTGTTGAAAGAAACTATTTGAGCGGTAGTAGCGAGAAAAGGAAGAATATTAAGGTAACTAAGCATTTACTTGATGCCTTTTATGAAAACTATGATCAGGCAACGAGCTGTAGTGTATCTAGAGGGGGTTTAAAGCGGGCAGCTAGCTGTCTCGGCTTACTCAAAAAGAAGCACACAAAGAGCAAAGGAGTACCAGATGCTGTAGAGAGAGCGGACAGCTTGTTAAGAGGAACCGATGCTTTATCAGTTTATTCACTGACATTGACTCCTGGAGTTCCCTTAAACCCCGTTGAATTACGAATCCAAACAAAAGATCCAATGGTCATCATTCGCCGGGTACTGGAATTGAATCCTAAAGTTTATCTTGAACTGGATAAGCTGGTAGACATTGCTAGTGATTTGACGTTTGGCATAACTGGTATTCGTGAGGAAGGAGAAGGTATTGCCCATAAAGTGCGTGAAATGTGTGTGGATGCTGCCTTGGCTGACAACAATTTCCAGAGAGCTATAGAGTATGCGAAAACAAACGATCGACTTTCCTGGACTACATACTATCAAGTGGGCAAATATATCTCGCCAGAATGGGATGACAGTGTACCGATCGATGTTTTAGAGAGTCAATTGGAACTTTTAGGAATCACTCTCAAGTATGCACCAAAGATCAATTTGGATGAAATTGTCAAGGTATGGGAGCGTGTTGAAGGACAATTGAATATAGAACAGACCAGAGAAGCAGCATCATATGGGGAAGCAGGAGGAGAGTTGAGTTCTGAAGAAGATGATAGGGAAGCGAGAGGAGGAGGGGAGTCAGAGATCAAGAGGAAGAGAGATCAGATTTCGGGGCTGTTGGTAAGTGGTTTAGGATGGGCCATTGGGGCCAATCCAAAGTGATAGCTCCACATTGTTTAAAGGTTTGATACCAGAAGCACCAGATTTCCTTTCTGTATATAGATATTCACATGATGAGATATAAATACAGAAGGTTGATTGATAGCAATGTCGAGTATATTGTCAATACTTGCGTGTTTTCATAACGATGTCTAGTATTTACAGATAGGCTGATTAAGGTTATATCATTCGGGAAAGTAAGTTTCGTAAACAGAGAATAGCCAGGAGTTAAATTGGCGATGATGAAAGTCAGTTCAGCAAAAGTGAGATTAGGTCTTGAGAATATGGTTTGTATCCGTATTTTTGTATATTTATATTTTGATTATATTCTGTTAAAGAGGAAGAGAAGTGGTCTAGAAGAACGTGCATGATTTATGGGGAGGAACTTGTAATTCAATTGAATATAGAGATGGCTAGAATATCATCCAACATTGTGAATTGAAGGCTTGAAATACTAACGCGAAACACACCATTTTGAAATGGAAAAGAATAAGATTTAATACAACGGAGAGTGTTGGACGGTTTGTTTATTTAACAAATAAACATAATGGACTGAAATACCTAGATAAGATAAAACAGACTTCTGGAATGCAAATCTGAAATGGCATCTTCAGGCACAAGTAGGTAAATGGATGGTACCTGAAAATTATGTGAATATTTTCAAAGTTCTTTTGTAATGGTGATACTATTGTTTCAAAAAGTTCTGTTGCTGAAGTCAATTAACTGAGCTTTTTATTTGCAAGCTAGGACATAATCCACTTGAGAAAGCCAAAGAGCCGGTCCTTGTCTGAATTCCTCTCATTGTTAGTCAATTCCTCTTGTAATTCAATTTGCACCGCAGAAGAAAAAAACTCATTGAGCAGCATATCACAATTACAGAATTAGGATTAGTTAGTCGGCCATAATTTGGAACCCACTATTCTTTGCTATTTAGTCAAGTATTCATACAAAAAACCGATAGTATAAAGAATGAAATGTTCTAGATTGCCAATTACTTTGTTAACTTAACTTGTCCAAGCGAGATAGATTGGTCAACTGATTCTCAGTAGAAACACTGAGTTTAACGAGTGAGGCGGGCGACTCACATTCTTATAGATCTATACTGTGAGACCTTTGACGAAGAGATGGGCAAGAACATCATTTGGCGTACAACATGACCAGTATTGAGCTAGGTCAATAACTTAGTTTATATCCATTGTACTCCATTCCTTCGACCTGAGTCTTTGTCCAACGGAGATGAATAAGACTATGATTGTGGAGATACTTTGGCAATTAACGTTCTGAGAAGGTTAGAAGCTGTTCCACGGTCTTGGTGGTAATTTGCATTCAAACTCCATTCCATTCCGTTACTCTGGGACTTTGGCTTTACATATTTGAAGAGCAGACTAGTTTTCTACGTGAGCTCTGTGCCAAATAGCACCATTCTAAAGTATTTGGTCCTAACAGCCAGTATTGGAGGGTATTGGGCAGTATTGGAGGGTATTGGGCAGTATTGGAGAGTATTAAACAGTATTCGATAGTATTAAACAGTATTCGATAGTATTAAACAGTATTCGACAGCATTGTAGCAGGACAGTATTGGACAGTATTGTTAACATTTTTAACAGCATTTTTAACAGTATTCAGTATCATTAAACGTCAGCCAATATCATTCTGTACCAATATTTGTCCCGCTACATCGAGTTCATGTCGTGACTTTCAACAAAGGTCTTGGAGTTCTTTGTACAATCATTTACTAGCCCACGAGCCCTCAGAGCTAAATTTGTTGCAATGACTCGTAGCTCTGACGAAGGTCAGGACCCTTCAGAGACGAAGCGTTCCAGACTCTACAACAAAGACTGGACGGCTTCTTGGTGGACAATTCCTTTACTGTGGACCAGTTTCATGATGAAAGTTTGTCATGCCAGTTGACGTCTCTTTCCTCCCATTTTCCTTCCCAGCCAGGAACCACAGGGCCAGACCTTAATCTTGTTGGCATCGCATAGGTTTTTATCACTGTAGAGACGTGCTTGGTTACTGCAGCTACAAACATGAGCGCGTTAACCTCGGGTAAACTGACTTTTAGGTTATCTATCGATATGAGGTGGAGACGCGATTCATACGCGTGGAAGGTTTTTTTCTAACCTCATGCTAACCCTGAAAAATTAAGTGATGAGAGAGTACCATTTCGGTACTATACGGGCTCTTTATAGGTACCAATCAGGTACTAGATGAGTACTAAATATATATTTTAAGCTTTTTTAAAGTACGTTAAGGTTATTGTTAAAGTACTAATTGAGAAAAACCGCGTTTGTTCCTGTTAACCGCGTTTTCATTTCACCAAAAGTGTACTTAACTTGATGAAGTAAGACGCGCGTCGTTGGCGTTTCTGGCACGCTTCAAGAGGTGATGTGCTGCTAGCTGGAAAGTCGGTGGAGGGTTGGTGGGCGAGAGAAGCGGTCAGACCCGTTTGGAGAGTTGCCAGGGAGAATAACGGGATTTCTGGTTGTGAGGGCCATTTGGTTCTAGAAGCAGGAGGTCTAAGCTAGAACGTGTAGCCTTTAATTACCCCAGAAACTACGTTCAGGCTGATATCGCCATGGAGATAGTGGGTGCGCATGGCTTAGGTTGTTATTGCCATGGTGATGGCACGGGCTGGTACGGGCAAGATGGTCCGACTGCCAAATAAGCGATGCGGAAGAGGAACCCGGAAAGTGGTCAAGGAAAGAGCAATCCGAATCGTGGAAGGGAGTGTTGCAACTGTAGAACGGTGTGGAAGAGGGTGAGGTAGACACTGTTGCAACTGTAGAACGGGGTGAGGAGACTTGAGTGGTAGACTAGGTAATTTTAGTACGGGGGGGTGTGGTAAATTTTGCACATGCTAGGTAATTTTAGTACGGAGGGTGTGAGAGCATTAGTACGGGGATGCGGCAAACTTAGCACGGGCCATGAGTCTAAATCAGGTCAAGACTAAAAAGATCTGAACAATGAATCATTTTTCAACCTCCTGACACTAAAATTGGTCTTTCAGATCGTTTACATAACGAATCAGCACAAATTCCACAGATTTGGCTGGACAATCGGCATTTTTTGAAAAATAAAAAATAAATAAAAATACGTGAAAATAGCTGAAAAATACGTGAAAATAACTGAAAAATACGTGAAAAATACGTTAAAATAACTGAAAATAACTGAAATAACTGAAAACACTTGAAATTTAACTGAAAACATCTGAAATTTAACTGAAAACACGAAAATTAACTGAAAACACCTAAAATTAACTGAAAAGTACCAAAATTAACTAAAATTAACTAAAATTAACGAAACCACCTGAAAATTAACTGAAAAAACCGTTCAAACCCACTTTCAAGGCACAACCGCGTTTGATTCATTACTAAAGGCCTAAACTTTCGTGAGCTGCGCAAATCTGACAAAAATTAACTATTTCAGTAGAAAACATTGTTAACAACAATATCATTGGTTTTTAATCGTGATGCTGATTTCTTGATCGTCAACCATCTTCGTAGGACTAGCACAGACCCAGCCAAAACTTAGCTGCGACCTACCTAAAAGCTACCTCTAACCTGACCCAAAACTCGTTCACATATAGCACCCAAGCAACTAAACCCCGACCCAGAGTCTTCAGCCTTCACACAAACCCTACATAGGGTTGCCTAGTGATAACACCAGATGACACTTGCAGCTTCAACAGTAGCCAAATCTGCTTGGTGTGCATAGTTCACAGTGCGTTCCTTCAGGAGGATTCATAGAAGCATTCTGAATACAACGCAGAGTGAAACAGCAACGACGCGAAACTCATGGCTCAGAACGACGTCAACGATTTCCTTGTGCCTTGTTTAAGCCGGAGAAGTTTATTGTCTAGGTGACTGAGCCAAATTGTTTCTTTTTCAGTTTGCCAAACGATCAAGTGTCTGGGTGCTGCGTAAATTGTGGCCTTTGGCAATCCATTAACGCAAAGTCAGCGCAGAGTAAGTGCACAATGACCATACAGTGACCACATAGTTACCATATAATCAGTGAAGCGCAGAACGCGCAGCGCAAAGTGAAATTTGGAGATAGTAGCTTTGTTACGTGTCTTCCAGCCAATTGCGCAAGTGTATCTTGGTAGATGATGATGGCGAACTGACAACGGCAGTATCAGTTGGGGTTTTAGCGAGGCAGTATTCAAAAGCAGCAGCTCCAGTACCTGAATTATCTTGATAGACATGGAACTGGGACAAGGCGCATTGGTGCAGCTCTTACTTGTATGGCCGTGAAGTGTCACAGATTTGCATCTATTGCTATAGACCGCCTTTGGTAACAAGATCGATTGAGTTTACTCTCACTCAAACAATAGTGACAGCATTCTTGATTCGTAAATTAGAGTTCGCTATTGTTGCCTAAACGGGTCACTCTATGGCGCCCGGGCCCTTTGTTGTTTTCTCGGAGGAATTCTCCATCAAGATCTATAGATTACCGGTACAAAGACGAACCAGTTTGTGAACGAAGGAACAATAACAATTGACAACAACCGGAACACTGGGTTTGACGTTGAAAACAAAAACGTTCTGGAATGAAACAAATCCCGACTGGCTTTCCATACAAAGCATCATGGAGTTTTCACTTTTTATCACAAGTTCTTGGATATTTGGTTATTGAGTGGGCGAAAACTTCAGAATCCAAGCAGAATGGTCAATGGATTACATACACTTAAAGGGAAGAATAAAGTGGTTACGAGTTTAGACGGTGTTTTGATAAGTATTCAAGTTTAAATATATTGACCTGTATTATCTAGAGAATAGGTTATCTGGAGAATGACATTGGAGAATGACATTGGAGAATGACATTTGGAGAATTTTCGTGATTTTCATCTCGTTCATTGAATAACAATTTCTAGGGACAGCCTGAGAATATTGGAGTTGATTTAACGTTTGCAGACTCATTTGAGGGACAACGATATAGAAAGTCTAGATCATACTGAATTCGTGATTCTCCTAAACTCTTTGTGCCTTGATGGTCGCGATCACAGAATAGTTTCTTGATGTAACCAGATCACCAAACTCTTATAACCAAAATGTACCTAATGAACATAACTTCTGTTAATTTATCTTAAAATGAAAATCACTTTGGTATAAGATCAAAATTTAGTTAACTGTTTAAGATCAAAATTTAGTTAACTGTTTAAGATCAAAAAATTTAGTTAACTGTTTAAGATCAAAAAATTTAGTTAATTGTTTACAATTGTTAAAAACTTTTCTGTTAATTTATCTTTGAATAATACTGTTCACTTTAGTATAAGATCAAAAAACTGAATGTAGTTGAGATCAAAAAATTGAATTTAGTTGAGATCAAAGAATTGAATTTAGTCAATTGTTTACAAGATCATAAAAGTGAATTTAGTTAATTGTTTACAAGATCAAAAGTGAGGTTTGTTTACAATTTTTAAGCATTTTTCTGTTGATATCTTTGAATAATACTGTGATCACTTTAGTATAAAATCAAAGAATTGAATTTAGTCAATTGTTTACAATTGTTAAACATTTCAAATACTTGAAAAATTACTTGAAAAACTACTTGGCTTTACATTCTTTTATTTTTTGTTAAAATTCACAATCTGCGAAATTACCATTGTTATAAAGCCTGTCTTGAAAATGAGTATTGGATCAATAATTGCTTAACTGGAGGTCAATTTTCTACGAGACTCAATCACAATGACAAACAATTGCGAGAAGTAATCACAATGACAAAAAATTGCGAAAAGTAATCACAGTGACAAACAATTGTCTACGACTCAATCACAATGATGCCCAAAATAGTAATCACAACGATGCCCACAAATAGTAATCACGATTGATTATCATTCTAAGCAACATTAACTAGACAGTTATAATACTAAATCCACGCGACTCAAACAAAAGCACTTTATTTCAATTTGTAATATCGGCGATGAACATTTGAATCTTCACCTTTTCCCATCTTCACATTTGCTACTAGCGAGGACAATATTTTTTTGGCCCTATCAAAATCAAAAGGCTTTGCAGAGCTCTCAGAGGGAGCTATGACCCTATTGTGAATGTCGCCCTTAGCTTTAGCTGTAATCAATTTGATTTCTACTTTTTCCAATTTCCTTCTGACCTTCTCTTTTTTCAGTTCCATGTCTGAAATTCCTCGTTGCAGTTTCAACTCTCTGATTTTTACTTGGAGTTCAAAGTTTTCATCTTTTAATTTGACTACCATTTTGTGTAAATCTAAGTTATCTAAAGTAAGGCTTTGGATTTTTTGTTCGTTAGATTTACTGACATCTATCAGATCGTTCAGTACTGATTCCAAAGCTTCAACCTGATCATTTGCTGTCAACTGCTCAAGAAAAGGTTTTTGAGGTACCATTAGTTGGTTTTTGGTTTTTGGCTCACTTTCAGAATAGTGAGCAAATGTTACAACCGAAGCTGCTGGGGTAGCTGGTGCAATTGAAGCATTGTGGACATGCAAAGGAGCTGTGGGTTGGAGAGTAGGTAATGAGGGAGAATGCTTGACAACTTGACGGCGACGGTATGGTTTGATATGAGTTTGCAAAGGTAGCGACCAGTTAGTTGGATGAGCGTCGAAATTGTCGGAAAAGTTGAATTGAGCGAGTTGGTTATTTGCCATATTGACCAAAAAAACAGAAGACTTGGAGAATAAGAAGAAAATGAGAAAAGTTGAAAAGTTCGCTATTTCATGATAAACAACTAAAGTAAGGAATCACAAACTTTACATAAAAGATATTTACAAAAACCAACTTTACAAAAACTAGATGACATCTACAAAAACTAGATACAAGACATCTACAATAAAGCATCTACAAACTTGATATTTACAAAAAGTAAAATATGTTGACAAATTATATACAAAATCCCACAAAAGTACAATTAAACACTGATACTTTCAATATGCTTTTTCAAAATTTCAACTTCAGAATCCTCAGATACTTGATTGATGGCAAAGTCTTGATTATCTCTCAATTCAACTAAACGATCCACTTCAGCTTGAATTCCCTCAGGTGAATGAACTGCAAGATATAACGAATATGATTCTATAATATTCTTGGGTTCTGAAAACCTCTCCATGGATATCGAATCAATAGCATCTCTAAATCTGGCCAATTTCAAGTTGGCGGCAACCTTGATACCTCTGACCGAGTTGGGGTTAACATCAATGGCCTCTGATTGATTTGAAATGCCATAGAAAGCAAACAAGAATCTTTCCAAACGAGCCTCCATTTCAAGATCCTGGCTGTCATCGGCCATAATATAACCATCTTCAAAATCGGCCAAAATCTGATCGTACTGAGCTTTGAAATCAGATACACTGTTTTCCCAAGCAGTTTGACGTTCGGCAAGAACGTGTCGAATGCGCCACATGGTTTCACGGACCTTTGAAGATTTGTCGGAGAATGGGTTGGCGGTGGAGGTATCAGGAATGTAGGTTGAGTAAATTCTAGCTTCACGTTCGAGGATGTTTCGTTCTTTTACACAAACATACCAGATAGTGTGCAAATCGTCAAACGACTTTCTTCTGAGTTCTTGAATGGTCCAAGGACGACCTGGAGCTGTTAGTTTGAGACAAGAGACGCTGGAACAAGAAGCATACCTGTTTCGCCCAATTCTTTGGAGGATCTCATGAACTTTTTGTCGCTAAAAAACTGCCATAGTGGATGACTGTCCTTGACTTGAATATTTTGAACGGTAGGCGGAATAGGAGGACTTAGACTGATGCCTTTTCGAAGTCTGTAACTAAGCGCAGTAGAAGTGCTGAAGGACCTCTTGAACAATTGTTTATTTAGTTTCATCTTTCTGGCGAGCTCAAGGAATGCTGAGGAAAGGTGAAAAATTGTCAAGCCAATGAAAATATTTTAGAGGGTTAGGTTAAGTCATGTGATGGAGATGAGAATGAGAATGAGAAATATTAGTATAAGAATATAAGAATATAAGAATATAAGAATATAAGAATATATGAATATATGAATTATAATAATTTAATAATTTAATAATTATATTTATATTTATTTCTTATCTAATTATTATAAGAATTATATCTATATTTAATTCCTATTCAATTCCTACTTCATCCTACTCAAATTAAATGTACGTCAGAATATATAGAGAATTACAAATTGAGAATCAAATTATAAACGTCATAGAAACATCAAAATCAACCATAAAACTACTCATTGCATTAAGTTTAAATTCTCCTCTCAAAACCTTCAATTTTACAAAGAAATCACGTGAAATATCACAAATCCGCATTCAAACAGATACATTTATACGCATGAACTAGACTTGAATAGGCAAAGTCTTTTCAAAATAAACCTTTTCCAAATACCCTTCCCTAATTAAACCCCTTTCCCTATCCTAAACCCCTTCCCTATTCTAAACCCCTTCCCTGATTAAAACCCTTTTCCTGATTAAAACCCCTTCCCTCCTCAAACCTCCCAAACCCTCCCAAATCATAAGTTAAATGAGAGTCCATCTGATGACCTTAAAGACTGGCCCTAAAGACTAACCTCAAGACTAACCTCAAGACTACCTACATACCTTCAAGACTAACGGCTTATTACGATTCTTCGTTAACCCCTAAGATATAAGAATTATTGATATATATGAAATCCTGCTAATGATATATAAAACAAACATAAAAAACTAAATAAGAGTCGTGAACATGAACAAACGAGAAACCCTCTCTACAATGAAATGAAATGAATATGCTGATGGTTTTGCTACACCCGTACCATCTTGACTCCGGTAACCGGGTCGACTATCTCAATGCCCTTTCTCACCTTCTTGACTGCGACAGGCACGGCTGATTTGCCACCGGTCGAGCGATAGAGCATGGCGGCCGGGTAGGCTGAGCTGAGCAAGCCGTTGGAGGCGGTAGAGGGAGAGGAAGGGATTAAGGCTGGACAGAACTCAAAGTCGTCTTCAAAGCCTCTGGAGGCCTCGAATCTGACTGTGCATTCAGCGGCGGCTGGGGAGTGAGGAGATGGGATGAGAAGTTTTGGGGATTCTGGTAGGCTTGAGAGGCCAGATTTCTGCGAGGTAGGAGAGACGCTTGAAGGTCTTAAGAAGGACTGGGTGTAGTAGGAGTCTTCAAAAAGGTTTGATTGATAGTAGAAACTCATATTGGATGAAGGGTAGCTGAGGTGGAGGGTTGAATAAGCTGTAGACTGTAGACTGTAGACTGTAGACTGTGGACTGTAGACTAATTAGAGCTGAATAGACTGAATAGACTGTAGACTGAATAGAACTGACGTGAAGAGCTGGGTGAAGATTGAACTAGATTGAAGATTGAACTAGACAAAGATGAAAACGAAGACAAAGATGAAGACGAAAACAAAAACAGACTCAAAATATTACTGAAATTTAACCTTGAGACAATACTAATCTAACAACAAGACAAAAACAAGACCAAAAAAACTATTAGCCTTATGGTACTGATATATAAAAAAAGTTGATTATCATGAAAGGTTGAAAAGAGCAAGAAATTGAAATAAAATAGGTGGAAGAAAATAGTCAAGGGAAGGAGAAATCTTTTTTTTTTTATATTTCAATTTCTCTGCATATTCTTTACTGCATATCCTGCATGACTTTATTTCTCCAGACTCGACTTACCCGGCTTTCAGCTCTGAGCCTGGCGACAGAAACAGCCAACCGCCTCGTCTCAGAGCTGCGCCGGACTCAGAGCTTAAGCTAAGCTCAGAGTCGTTAACAGGCGGCCAATTCTGACTGGGTATGGGTACTCTTATTTGGTTGTCAAGGCAACTGGATTAGAAAAGGTCATGTGATTACGCTAAAGGTAGGTTGCTGTTTGGGGTATGGGGAAGTAGGAGGAATATAGTAGGAGGAGGAGGAATGGAGTAGAGTTAGAGTAGAGTGAAGTAGTTGGAGTAGTATTGAGTAAGTGAATGGTAAGGTGAATGGTATAGTATAGTATAGTAGAATAGTAGAATATAGAGTAGTATAGAATATAGAGTAGTATAGAAGTATAGTAGAATATAGAGTATAATAGAATATAGAATATAGTATAGTTCAAGTAGTCTTGCTTCAACTAACAGTCTTCAGCTACTCAACGCTCATTCAAAACTCAAGTACTTGGAGAATTCAACTCAAATACTTGGAGAATTCAAATACTTGGACCATTCAATCACTTGAAGCATTCAATCACTTGGAGAACTCAAATACTCGGAGAACTATACTTGGACCATTCTACTCAAACCATTCTACTTGAAGCACTCGCACGATTCTACTTGACCATTCCACGAAGCACTCAACTCAAAACAATCATCTAAACTATCATTGCTCTGAGCATGTCTGTATTATCTATTCAAACTATATGCCGCCTTGGTTTGACCTCCAGTAAACTGATTTTCACTCTCTGGTTTGTTTCACAGTTCACTTTCAATATAAGTTTAAGCAACCAAACCTTCAGCGTTGAATCAATAAATATATTAAATAATAAATACAAAAGAATAACTCTTTCTCTATCTTCCAACTCTAATTCCTCCTATTTGTACTGAAATTCACCTCTCAAATCGTTTCGAAAATCGTTCCAAACCGTTTCCAAATCATTTTTCAACTCATTTTCCAACAATTATTGGTATTTCGATTTTCTCTCAAATTCATCTCGATTTTCTCTCAAATTCATCTCGATTTTATATCCAATTCATCTCGTAGCTTAAAATTACTCCCAACTCTGCGATATCGTACTCATACTCCTGCTGCTTGTAATAATACATCTATCCCACTCACATCTCGCTCAGACGAAGGCGATTCGCCTTTGCCTATTGATTCCACTTCTAAAGCCTCCTTTTTCACCATGGTCGTAACATACTCATCATCCTCGTCTCCTGCTTCGTACTTGATCTCGTCTTCCTCTCCAGCATCAGTCGTGCCCAAATGACCGTTCACACTACCCGACGACAGCGGCGGCAGTGGCGACTGTAGACTGTCCAGTAGATTCGAAAACGACGGCAGCGCCGACGCCGCCCCGCCCGCAGAGGTGGGCCCCCAAGTCATCGGGCCCGGACTATACGCCAGCGTAGTTCCCACGGCCTGCGTGTTCACGGCACCTGCGCCCGGGACACCGGTGGCTACCGCCGGCGCATTCTCCGGCGCTGCAGCTCTGCTCAAGCTCAGCGGGACAGGCCGGTTTTTGGAGACAAACTTGTTTTCTCTGTACCTGATGTTGGGACTGGGCAGTCTCTTAATCCAGCTTCTGTTCTGCTCTATACTAATGTTTTTATGCACTGTTTGGATATGCTGGCGGAGATTGTCCATTCGCGAGAAGTACTTGTTGCAGAAGCACTTGAACGGTCGCTCGCCGGTGTGTTTTCTAATGTGGCGCGCGAGGTGTTCAGACCGGGTGAAGGTCATATGGCAGTCGCCAAAGCCATGGCACTGGAAGATCTTTGGGTATTTGGTTTTCTTACGGGACGAGGAGGGCGGCGAGGGCTTGATTGTGTGTGGAGAGGATGGCTTCATTGGAGAGGACGTGGGAAGGGGCTTTGAAGGGGACAGCGTGGGAAGGGACGTTGATGGCAACGCTGGGAGGTGCTTCGAGGGCAACGCTGGGAGGTGTTCCGACGCTGGAAGATGCTCCGACGCTGGAAGGTGTTCCGAGGGCAACGATGGAAGGTGCTTCGAGGGCAACGATGGAAGGTGCCGGGAAGGCTTTGAAGGGGAGGACGATGGGGGAGTCGGAGGTGAGAACTTTTGGAGATGAATTTTGGCGGTTAGTTGGAGGACTGGGACGGTTGTTTAGTATCCAGGTGGTGTAGTCCTGGGGTCGATGTAGATGTAGAGCTGAGGACCCAATTCGGAGTCTGGGGATCGTGGTAGGAAGGTGAGAGCAAGAGGGAGAGTTAAGAAGAAGAAAAAGAAAAATTTTAGGTACAAATTAGTTTGATGTACCTTTTTTTTTTTTTCCTGACTGCAGCAGATTTAATTTTGACAGGTCGCTGCACTAAAACAGTAGGCGTCGGAAGCAGCACATTAAACAGAAAAACACATGAAAGGCTGTTTTCCTGCTGTTCCTGCTGTTTGAGTGGAGGGTAGAGTGGTTGGACGATGGGTGGAGAGCTTGAGGATGACTTTAACGGCGACTTTAACGGCTTTGACGACGACTTTAACGACTTTAACAACTCCAACCTCAACTTGAAGCTCAACTTGAAGCTCAACTTGAAGCTCAACTCCAAGCTTAGAACGTTTCATGCCTTCTCAATGCTCCAGCCATCCACCACCCACCTCCATCCACCATCCACCTTTTCCACCGAAATTAATGTGGCAGGACCCTTCATCCCTTGACGGTCAGACTCGAGAACACTCAAACAGCATTTCGTACTTGTTAAACTAGTGGAAGCTTAAACTTTAACCATTTCCTGCCACTCCTTTGCTACAACTTGTCGCAGTCTTCTCGAATTGCGGTACCTGAAGGCCGTGGCCGTTGGTTTTCTAAAGACCGTGAACCGTTGGGTCCTGATCAAGTATAGACGGTTACTGAGATAAGTTCAATTAGCAGTTGGCATACGGCATATATTTGTACCTGCCTACGTTTATGTAGCTAACTTTTTGAGTAACTTTCTTGAATTATTCTTTGAATCGTTAATATTTCATGATTTGTTAATCCTTCTGGATTCTGATTCATCCTTAATTGCTGATTCTAATCTTCAATTCAAATTGAATCCACTCAACATTGCTCTCACTGCTCACTCCGGGTGCTTCTACTATCACGACCACTAGTTACTTTCGCTACAATAGCCTTAGAGGAATTACCATTCTTTTCTGTGCCTGAACTTTGCTAAACTGCTAGAACTGCGACGAATACCAAATAAGGACTGGCAATGAGCAATCCTTTCTACGTTTTAAAAGATACTTCAGTTAAAGTTAGTTCTTGAAGTTGTTTCTGAGTGAGCATTTTCTAGTCTGTAGAAATTGAGTAATTGGTTTATAGAAATTGTTTGAATATAGAAATTGTTTAGATTGAAATTGTTTAGATATTGTGTATTCTTATTTATATTCCATTATTCTTATTCTATTCTTATTCTATTATATTCTTATTTTCTCATATCCCTCTCTCCTATTCTCATTCTTACCTTCTTTCTATCTCATGTTCTGACTTTAAACTCCTATAACTCTGATTCCAATACTCCGATGATTAATACTCTATTCATACACAAAATCGGCCCTTATTCTCTCCGTAAATAACTTTATAACGAGCTGTTGGCATCGATAACACCTTATATGAATATATTCACAAATAAATCTTGATAAAGCTTGATAAATATATTATATAAATCTATAAATCTATATAAATCTTTACTCATCTCTAAATCTTTACTCATCTCTACTCATCTATATTCATATTCATCTGTGTGACTAAATTTGTTAGTGCCTTCTGAAACTTATAAATACCCCCCACATTTCTTAGTTTTCTTTCTACCACCACCAATATCACCAACCTCCAACATCACCAACCTTCCACTTAAACCTTCTAAAATGGCCTCTCTCCCTCCCAGTAACTGCTGTACTACCGGCTTCAAGCACACTGGCAAGTCCGTTGGAACTCTCACCACCTTCAACGGCATCGACTCCTACATCACCGGCGACGAAGCAAACGCCAAATCAAAACTCCTCTACTTCTTCACCGACGTTATCGGCCACAAGTTCATCAACGCCCAATTGCTCGCCGACCAGTTCGCTGAACTTGGCTACTATGTCATCGTCCCTGACCTCTTCCACGACAAACCCGTCCTCCTCAACCCTCCTCCCGAATTCAACTTTACCAGAGACTGGCTGCCCTCTCATGGAATCTCAGTAACCCAGCCCGTCGTCGATGCCATTGTCGAAGGTGTCAAGCAAAAGTACGGCACCCCCAAGTTCTCTGCTGCCGTCGGCTACTGCTTTGGTGGCAAATACGCCATCAGACTCCTTGGAACTGGCATCATCCAGTCCGCCGCCGTCTTCCATCCTTCTCTCGTCGAGATCTCAGAGGTCGAGCAAATCAAGGGCTCTCTCTTGATTTCCGCTCCGGATAACGATTACATTTACGTTACTGAGCTTCGTCACAAAACCGAAGAGGCCTTGAAGAAACTCGGTGCTGAAAAGGGCATTTTGTACAAGCAAGTCTTGTACAGCTCAATTAGTCACGGCTTTGCTATCAGAGGTGATATTTCTAATCCTGTAATCAAGCATTCCAAGGAAAAGGCTCATCGTGATACTTTTGAATGGTTTGAGTGGACTGAACAGGTTGGTTCTAAGCTCTAAGTGTATAATAGTCTGAAATTACGTTCTATGAAAGTCTCAAGTCAAGAATAATCTGAAATTACATTCTATGAAAGTCTGAAGTTATGAATAGTCTCAAGTCATGAAATAGTCTAAAGTCATGAAATAGTCTAAAGTCATGAAATAGTATCTAAAATCATTTTCTGAAATATTACTGAAACCATTCTCTGAAATATTACTGAAATCATTCTCTGATCACTCTGAAATAATATCTGAAATCCTGAAATACTATCTGAAATCATTCAAATATTACTGAAATCATTCTCTGAATAGTACCTAAAATCATTCTCTGAATAGTATCTAAAATCATTTTCTGAAATCCTGAAATAATATCTGAAATCATTCAAATACCATCTGAAATCATTCTCTGAATAATCTGAAATATCTGAAATCCTGAAATCCTGAAATACTACTAAAATCATCTGAATACTATCTGAAATCACTCTCTGATCATGAAACCATCCCTCGAAATCTGAAATATTACTAAAATCATTCTAATCAACCATGAAATATTTCTAAAATCATTCAAATAAATTATGAAATATTACTGAACTCACTCTGAATATTATTTGAAATCACATCTGATACAGAACAGTGTTCCACTCGGTTTAATTTGATCAGATTCTACAAATTCATGCTCTCAAATATCTGAAATTTCTGAATAACTTCATTTAATTCAGTTTTTCATATTTCCAACCGCAGATTTATTTCACAAATTAAACATCAAGCCTATCTCAGCCTTTTGTGACCATCTAGGCCTTTTGTAACCATCTAGGCCTTTTGTGACCATCTCGGCCTTTTGTGACCATGCCAAACTCGGAAAATCACAAATGTGATTCGGTCCTCAGTTTAATTTCGAGGTTAAAGATTCTGGAGTTATAATTAAAGTCCAATTTGCCGTTTTCATTTAAATGAAATTGAAATTTTTGTGAAATTTTTCGAAATTTTCCAATTTAAAAATCAATTTCAATGCCGACATTAACTCTCAGTCTCTTCCAGGCTTGCCAGTGAAATTGGCTCCAGAGGGGTTGTAGACTTCTTCATGGAACTAGTTTTAGATATCATTACTTGTATATGGAGATTGTTTTATAAGAACTCTTGTTTGTCACTTCCATCTTGTTTATTTAAATAGATTCAAATATTTCAACTGAAATTCTCATTTGTTTATTTCTTCATCATTCTCGTGTTTTTATCATGTCACGCTCGCCAACTCCACCTCTCAATACCAATTCACCTCTAGCTCTTCAAGCAGCAGCCTCCATCACGCCCACGCGTCTCACCGATCTCTTGCGCACTCATGGACCGCTCCCTATCCGTCATATCACGGGCCACCTTGGCCAAACTGTTCCTGGATTCAGCGAGCTCTCTCTGTCAAAACAGCGTCGTCTTATCATGGCAGTTCTAGAGCGCAAAGAGTTGTTTGAAAAAGTTGGCTGGGGTAGATGGGCCTGCCGTGGTCTCTACGGAAACCCGACAGAAATGGTACCAGCCGCAGCTACTCCCATCTCTGCAGGATCTGTTGGCCCTGGAGTTAACTCCACGACCCCAAACTACGCTCTTACTCATAGACAACCTCCAACACAATCGCAAGCTGCAGCATACACTCCCAAAATAATGCCCCACGCTGGAATCCAGACTGTAATGGGTGAGGAATGGGAAAAGATATTCATCAAGAAGGAAAGAGAAGCAGTGGCCGCTTTAGTTCAATTGGGTGGAGGTTGGAGTTAATTGAATTGCTTAACAGACTTTAGAAGTTGTAGATAGATGAAGGAATCAATTATGGACTCATGAAATGTAACTATTAATAACGAATATCCAAATATAATGATCATTATTTTTTTTTTTCTCATTTCATTTGTTTACTTGAAAAATGTTTATTAGCATTTTAATTAGATCTTTTCTATATTCATGCTCAGTGCTCAAAGGCTTTGAATTAATTACTTTGCATAAAACTTTTCGAAAAGTTCATGGCATTCAATTTCGTTTATTTTTCAAGTTTGATTGATCTTTTAAAAATCTGTGTTTTCCTATTTGATTTCATACTATGTGTATAATCATTTCCAGAGTAACTTAATCAAGAATGAACCTATACGAATAATTCAAGTTGAAAATTGAATCTAGACTAATAAAACTTTCCGAGATTCAACAGGTTTGTACTATATCCATGAAAAGGATAAGAAACAGGCCATTAGTGCAACATATATTCCTCGTTCCATCTCTAATAGTAGTCTCAATCGATTCAACAGTTGTTTTCAGTTTCATTCAATTAATTAAAATTAAATGTACCAATAAAAAGTTAAAAATTGTTCAAATAGCTGCTCCAGGTACAAATTGTCACTAGCCAGGAGGTTTAGAATAAGAATTCTCGTATTTTTACCTCTTCATGAAAATGGGCAGCCATTGATTAAGGTATATGGAAGACGTGTTTCTGTTTCATTCTCACCTGCCCCCTTTCTATCGTATCTTTGAACGTCAAACTCTCAGAACGATGGAACCTTATAGTCTGGATAAACCATGATATTACGAGAATGAACCATAGTAGAGAAACATGATTAAGGTCTCAGGCATTATTGATTAAAGATTATAAAAAGTGAAACCACCTTTTAAGGTCATGAGATGTTGGCTAGTCTTTATACGAAAAAATCTGTCTCACTTCCAATCGTAGATTTGATAACGGAAAAATGATTCATCACGAAGTGGTCCCTGTCTAAAATCTTAAATCTCTTGAATCATAGATACCAGACCAGCCGTGGATATGTTTGGGTGCATGAAGCAAATGATAGTATTGACCCACCTTTGGAGATCACGATTTCTGTTCAAATGAGACTAAGCAGGCTACTCCATAGTTTTCGGTTTCCTTTTCAGTAATTTTAATGTAGGATTGCAATTGCTTCTCTTTCACAAAGGGTGTTGATTGCCTTAGTGTTGGGACTTCCGCACCTGAACCAGTACTCACGACAGCCTATTCGGGCTTTTATGGCTGTCCAGATATTGTCCTTTATCCTGTTTGCTGCCTGCAGAGAGACAAGGCTACACCTTCGTCAACTTGAATATATTATAATGCTTCTTTGACTGCTAAACTACAATAGGGTAGAGTCGCAGCTTCATGAATCTTCAGTTGAAGAGTTGATGGTTGTCAGTATAGTACGGCTGACAGTGAGAAATTACAAACAAGTAAATAAGTAATAAGATAAAAATTAATGAATATAAATGATATAAATATAATACAAATAAATATAAAGAATAATATATACTGAGTTTTGAATAATATTAATATAAAATACTATCTCCAAAGCTACTTTACAAATCCTTCGTGAAATAAAACATGTTATATTATGAAATATCTCATTGCCATGATTTGATCATGTCTAAACACTTGTAAAAGCACATCCCAGACGCAAGTCAAGATGTCAAGATAGTCCCCGAAAAGCAAAACAAGAACCCGTATAGCTATAGAAAGAGTTGGCTGAGCCAAGATCCACTAGAACTGTAAAAATAGCTTCCGTGTCTGTCTACAAAACGTTCGAACGGTCAGGATCAGATTGAATTATTTTGCATCATCGCCTTGAATGAAGCTGGTCACGTATCACGAAATCCCAGGGACTCTTTAACTCTCTTTAACTCTCTTCAGCTCTTTTCAGCTCTTTTCAGCTCTTTTCAGCTCTTTTCAACCTCTTCAACCTCTTCAACCTCTTCAACCCTCTTCAATTCAGAGACCAACTCAGAGACCAATTCAGAGACCAACCCAGACTCCAACTCAGAAACTAGTTTGACGGCCTCTTGTATATATATTGGCCAATGTACCTATCGACACTCTACCACCACGTTCGGATGGAATGACCACCGGATGACCTCCGGATGACCTCCGGATAACCTCCGGATGGTGATATTCGTTTGGTGATTGAATTCTCTTGGGTTTCCATACAGAAGTGGACTGCAGAAGAAGAGTGAGAACTGGACAAACTTTCCGAATAGGCAACCACTGTCAGAACCTCCAGAATAGGCAACAAAAAGAACCTAAATAGGTTGAATGTAAGAACCCCAAATAGGATGGTTCAATTCCCAAGAAATCGATTGAAAGACCAAATAGGGAAAGGTGCGATTGATTCGTGATTCACATGAAAGCATCGTATAGCTACCACATAATACACCTCCCCAATGCTCTATTCCCAACGTTCTAATGTTCCCATGATTCTACACCGCGCTCTTGTTTGGGGACAACTCTTTAAAACTTTTTTTATACAAAATAAGATACAGAAAAACGAACATAATTATACATATTTTATGACGAAAAGGATTTCATATTATATTAGATACAAAAACATTTCCATGATTTCAAAGTTATCAAACATACTTCATTAACTTTTTGCGATTTGGCTCTTGTGCTTGTTCGGATTTAGGCACCGAGGACGGGGAATTCGTCAGTGTTGGAGATGTTGACGGCAGCGCTGGAAGCAGCGGGTCTGCGGCCACCACGTTGACCACCACGGGCACGGGTGTTGTCACCTCTACGGGTGTTGTTGGGTCTACGGTCTCCTCCACGGCCTCTGGCGGGACGCTCGGTGGAAGGAAGACCCAAAACGGGCTCGAAATCAATCAAAGTCTTTTCCTTCTTTTCCTTGACACGGACAGCCTTGGACTTGGTAGCGGCAACGAAGGCTTCTTGGTCCTTGCGGTTGAGTTCGTTGGAGGTCTTCCACTTGTCATCGGCACCTTCGTTGGCCTTGCGGACTTGACGGTCGGTTTCGTCGACAGAGTTGACCTTCAATTCTTGGAGGTATTGCTCGAGGGTGAGGGAGTTATCGACTTCCTCGACGGGAGAGACTTCTTCAGAGGAAGACTCGTTGGCTTCTTCCCTAGCGATTTCCTCGCCGGCAGCTTCATCTTCAGCCTTCTTCTTGTCGTCACCCCATCCCTTGTGGATCTTCTTTTCGGTGTCGACTTTACCGGTTTGGGAGTGTCTGTCGGGACGGGCAGCCTTGGGGGCACGCTTGTTGGTGGGGGCGGGGGCGTCGACGGGCTTGGAGCGGTTAGCAGCACGGCCGTTGTTGCGATCACGGAAGGCAGCCTCGTTTCCAGTGGGAGCAGGCTTCTTGTTAGAGCGGGCGTTGGGGCGAGGAGCGGGAGCGACGTCGACCTTCTTGGACGAAGTGGTCTTCTTGACAACCTCCTTGGTGGGAGCAGAGACGGGAGCGGGAGCACCATCGTCGCCTAAACGGTAGTTAGTAATAATTCAGATAATCAGGGAAATCAAATCAGGTAAATCAGGGAAATCGAATAAATCGAGTAATTGGAATATTCAAATAATCGAGTAATTGGAATATTCAAATAATTCAAATAATCAATTAATTCGAGATTTAACAGGATTTCAGCAGTTTCCACGGTCTTTCAACAGCTTTCAACAGTCTGACGGTCTTCCACAGAAAATCTTCCACAGAAAATCTTCCACAGTCTGACCGTCCACAGTCTCACCGTCTCCCAAAATCTGACCATCTACAGCTTCAACTGCTTCCAACAGCTTCAGATCGAATCATTATACGAACCTAAGACATCGAAGTAGTTCTAAAGCGAAAAAAAAAAGTTAATAAAAAGCTCTACACCGCACAAAACACACCCAAAAGCTCGACTGAATCGTCAATCCACCGCCCAAATATGCCCACTCACCTTTGAAGTACCAGACATTTCAACTGACTGTATAGGAATGTATAGTTTTTTGTGTTTTTTTGCAAAAAGACCCCAAAAATTACGGTGGAAGTAAGAGGGAAAGGAAGAAGAAGAGGAAGAAAAACTTTCTAAGAAAATTTTTTTCTCTGATTTTTCGCATGCCAATCACATAAGCTTTGTGCATATGATTATGTAAAACTGTGTCAGCATTGTAAGGGCGCTGACATAAGAACAGAGCGAAAGAGTGTGGAAGGAGAGAAGCATTACGCCAATGAAGAGGACGGGACGGTACGTAAGTAGCGGGAGGAGTTTTAGGGTAGATGAGGGAGTGAGAAGGGAGTGAGAAGGGAGATGACGATTGGAGCAGGAGGATCAAGGGCGGACTACGGAGGGTGTGGGAGGACCGAAGACTCCGGGCTGGAACCGAGCAGGTACCAAGAGCCAGGAACCCGAATAATAACAAGAATCCGATCAAGAACCCGAATAAGAACCCGAATAAGAACCCGAATAAGAACCCGAATAAGAACCCGAATAAGAACCCGAATAAGAACCCAAACAGGAACCCAAACAGGAACCCGAAAAAGAACCGAAAAAAAATATCTCCACGAAACCCGACCCAAGCAACTAAACAATTCTACAACCCGCAGTCTTAAACAATCTACTGAAGCCGGAATAAAACCGGAATAAAACCGGACTAAACCCGGACTAAAACCGGACTGAAGCCGGACTGATGATTCACACCAGTTGAACGACGCTTTGAAGGCTACTGAGGCCTGGATCTTGGGAGCTGAAAGAAAGCTGGTCACAGAATTTTTCACAATTCAAAGTTATTGGAAAACACAGTCACGCATGGTTTTCTTTATTAGGTTAGTGCTTGTGAGGGCATGTATATTGTGGTCCGAAGGATATTTGTGACCAGGATGACGTCAGCAGAAAACAAATGTGTGGAGTACTTGTGGGTTAGGCCCAACCTTAACTTTAAATGATTAGACATTTCTTTTTAGCTGATTACGGTTATCAGGATATCGGAGAGAGTGAGAGTAGGAACCGGAGGGGGTAGGATGGGTGCTGGTTAGGTGGTGATGCGAATGAAGCGGTGAGGTGAATGAAGCGGTGAGGTGAATGAAGCGGTGAGGTGGACGAGGTAGATGAGGTAGATGAGGTAGATGAGCTGCTGAGCTGCTGAGCTGAGATGAACTAAAAACATCAATGAGAAAAACATCACGAAACTCGGACAAATCAGAACCGTTTAAAAGAGTAAAGGATTATAACAGAATAAAATAGTTCCTGTTGGTACAATATTGGCACAGGAACCAAACGAATTCTGTGCTGGAAATAGCACTGGGTTCTCTGGAATCTGATACAATCTAGCACAGAATCTAGCACAAGGCAACTCAGGCGATTGCCCCTCATGCTTTGACCAATTTGATGTTACGCATTGGAACCCTCATCTTAATGCGCTTTGACTGCTGATTTCATCATACCGGAGCCAGCGATTTCTTCTCCGAACCTGCAGTCTTTATATAAACATCAATTCGTCATCATCATCTTCTTCATCATCATCATCTTCTTCTTCTTCATCTTCTTCTTCACCATCATATCATTGTCTATCATGCCTAATAAAACTTTCAGCATCAACAAATCCTCCTCCCCAGAACCTCATCCTGCTACCATGAACTTCCCTACTCACGCTTCATATATCCCTCCCCTACCAAACAACCATGAACTGAACCCTTCCTTCTTCCTCCCCAGATCAGCCCTCCTGGAACCAAACGCAAAGGCCATCGTCCACCGCTCAAGAACAAACAGATACTACTCCCGAACCTACGCCGAACTCGCAAACAGAGTCCGTGGCCTGGCCTACTTCTTCAAACACAATGGCTTCCGCAGAATAGCCATCCTCGCCCCAAACACCCCAGCCCACCTCGAAACAATGTTCGCCGCCAATGCCGCCGGCGGTATCATCATGGGCGTCAACTACAGACTCACGAAACGCGAAATCGACTACATCCTCGCCCTCGGAGACGCCGACCTCGTCATCGTCGACAAAGAGTTCGAGCACCTCGCCGAGCCCGTCGACGGAAGAACCGTCATCGTCGACCAGGACGTCGCCGACGACGAGGTCGACAAACTCGCCTGCCAGTACGGCGCCGCCGTCAAAAACGGTTCCGCCCTCGCCCACTCCACCTACGGCAGCTCCGACTGGGAGGACCTCAACACTGAAAACATTGACGAGCACTCCACAATGGGCCTCTTCTTCACTAGCGGTACCACGGGCAACCCCAAAGCCGTCGAGTATACCCACCGCGGTGTCTATCTGGCTACCATTGCCCAAATCGTCGAGTCCAATTTGAACTGTCAAACTCCCTTTGGAAAAAACCGTTGCTCCTACCTGTGGACCCTGCCGATGTTCCATGCCGCTGGCTGGACGTTCCCGTACGCAGTCACTGCTGCGAGAGGTACCCATATCTGTCTAAGAAAGATTGACGTAGACATGGTTTGGGAAATTCTTTTGAGCGAAAAGGTTACCCACTTTGCAGCCGCTCCAACCGTCAACACCATGCTGCTCAACAGCAAAAAGGCGGTACAGCTTCCCCAGGAAGTGAGCGTCGTCGTAGCCGCTGCTCCTCCGAGCGCAAAGCTCTTTGGCGATATGATTTACCACAATCTCATCCCCGTCCACACCTACGGTCTCACCGAGACCTACGGGCCCTTTGCCCGCCGCTACTTTCTCGAAGAGTGGAACAAGCTACCGTCCGACGAGGTCTTCAAGCTCATGGCGCGCCAGGGCTTTAGCTTTCTGACCTCCGCAAACATGAAAGTCGTGCGAGACGGCAATCTCGACCAGCCCGTCCAGCACAATGGCCAGGACATTGGCGAGATTGTAATTCGCGGCAACATTGTCGCCAAAGGCTACTACAACGACCCCGAAGCGACCCGTAAGGCCTTTGAGGGTGGGTGGTTTAGAACCGGCGACCTGGCTGTCGTCCACGAGGATGGAGCTGCTGAGGTCCTGGACAGAAAGAAGGACATTATTATCTCTGGCGGTGAAAATATCTCTTCTGTTGCCGTTGAAAGCCATATTGTCAAGTATCATAATGTCCTGGAGGCTGCTGTTATTGGTATTCCTGATGACCACTACGGAGAGGTCCCTTATGCCTTTATAACGTAAGTTAGCAATGGTCCATTGCGTTTTCCATATTAACTTGTTTAGACTGCAAGATCCAAGCCAAAATATTCATGGAGAGGACATCAGAACGTGGCTTCGACAGTTCTTGGGCGGTTATCAAATCCCCAAAAAGGTATGTATTCAGCTGAATCTCTGATCCAAGTACTAATTATGTTTAGGTTTTAGTCGTTGACGAGTTTCCCAAGACGTCAACAGGAAAGGTCAAGAAGAATATATTGAGAAAGAATTATGCGGAGGACGCTTTACGCAAGCAGACACCCAAGTTATAGGGTACTTGAAGTTAAGGCTTGAGACTAAGGGTAAGACTAAGGCTTAAGACTAAGGCTTGAAACTTCAAGACTTCGACTTCGACTTCAAGACTACAAGTTAAGGCTCAAGACCAAGTTATAAGACTCCCATAAGTGCTGGATTGTGGATTGTATGATTAACAGGATTGACGACTAAAATTTAAGGATTATATCATTGAATGTATTAAAGATTAAGGATTAAAAGATTAAAAAGAATTCAGATTGATATCGTGGATTTGTAAGTAGCATAAAGCCAAATATAATTTGCCATCATAACTCAGACCGGAAAGATTCTTCTAGATTCAAAAGATTCAATATTCTCATTCACAAGACTCAATATTCGAGATTCAATTCAATATTCAAGATTCAATTCAATATTCAATTGACGATTTCAAATCTTGCCACTACCCATATTTCTGGGAAGATATATATTGTGCCTTGTTTTGTAACTTTATCAACACTTTATTTCCAACTACACTTTTCCTCCTAAAAAATCTTGTTGCTGGCCACCATGTCTAATCCTACAGTCAATAAATCACCAGCTTCTGATGGCCTCCTACAGGTAGGTGAACACTGCACCTTTTGTAATGAACTGGACTTCTTGCCTTTCGTCTGCGACGGCTGTGGAAACACCTTCTGCCAAAATCATAGAAGTCCTGATGGCCATGAATGCAAAGCTCCTCCAAAAGAACCAGCAAAACTGAAACCAAACAGTCTACCAACCAAGACCACCAAGACCACCACCGTGAGCACCTCTGCTAACTCCAAACCCGCCGCCGCTGCTCACGGAGGCCAACGACTGGGCTCTTCTTCAACTGCATCTAATTCCACCACCCATTCAAACAATCTGGCAGCCCTTCAAAAACTGAAATTGATTTGGGGGTCTAAAAAGACTCCTTCCTCTAATCCTTCAACTGCATCTTCCAACTCTTCTTCTAAATCTGACTCCGGCATCTTTTCCTCCTGGAAAAAGCCTTCGTTCGCCACTCAACGCGCTCTAGAGCTCAAGAATCTGGCTCAACTGAAGAAAGATGCCAAAGGAGATGCCAAAATTGAACTTGTAAATCGACGTTATCTGTTCATTCAAGCTCCCACTACTCCATCTCAACCAGAGCCAAAAACTCTCCCCGTCTACTTTAAAAAAGATATTGTCACCGGCGTTCTTCTCGACAGAGCTGCTGATTTATTGCGAACCAACCTAGCGGCTCTCAACAGCTCAACTGACGGCAAATCTCGAATCGCTCTGTTCTTGCAAAGAACTCAGCAGTTTCTCCCATACAACGCCAAATTAGACAAAGCTCTTGACGGTGCGATTAAAGATGGTGATACTTTGATCCTCAAGTTTAATCAGACCTAATCTTTCTGTCTACAACTTTTCTTTCTCATAGACCATAGAACAATTCAAGTAACAATCAAAGCTAGAACTTCTAGACCGTCTTTTTGAACCGTCTTTCTAGACCGTCCTCCTAGAACCGTCTTTCTTGGCCATCCTCCTGAACCGTCCAGCCCTCTTAAAACACCCTTAAGCCGTTCCAAATCACGTGTCAGTCACGTAAAACCGTTCGCGTTTCAATTTTTTTTTTCTCGCTACTCTTTTTTTTACGTTTTATTACCATCTTTCTCCCCTTCTTGGTCCTTGTCTTTGGAAAAATTGATTCTTCAGATAGCTAGATAGATCTACTATCTTGTCGAGTTTCACCCAGACGTACTGCCATAAATGACTTCCATCCAGCAGCATGATAGCTCCAGTCAAGAGAGCCCAGTCCCTGCATCTAAGCAAGACACGATAGTAGATGCTCCCGAACCTTCTACTCCCTCTACTGGTGTAAAACCAATCGACATCTTGCCCAAGCCATTATCAGCTGCTGCTGCCGCTCCAACTGGAGCTACTGTCTCAATGGCCGTTCCAAGCTCTACCGAGTCTCCAGGAACTCCAGCTCGCCGTATCCAGAGCGACGTTACGCGAACTCCAACCTCGTTCTTTGGTGGCCGCCCGCCGAATCCTGTGCCTCCAGAACAGCGCAAGTTACAATCAACTTTTGCAGTAGAACATTTCGGTGCAAACCCTCATGGCCCACCCAGCAGGTTGAAAAACACTCCGAAAGTGCTCCAGCAGTCTCAGGAAGAAGCTACGACCGGCATCTATACCGCTACCTACTCGGGCATCCCAGTATATGAAATGATGGTTCATGGTGTTGCCGTCATGAAAAGACGCCATGATTCCTCGTTAAATGCTACCCAGATTCTCAAAGTTGCGGGTGTAGATAAATCAAAGAGAACCAAGATTCTGGAACGCGAAATTCTAACTGGAACTCATGAAAAAGTCCAAGGTGGTTACGGTAAGTATCAAGGTACCTGGATCCCCTTTGACAGAGGTGTGCATCTATGTCGACAGTACTCAGTATATGATGTATTGCAACCCCTACTGGAGTTTGATACTGCCAACGGAGGAGTCGAAAACACGCCTACCAAAGAACAAGCCATGGCCGCCCGAAGGAAACGCATCTCCCAGTACCATCCGTTGAATTTGGCCCCTCCATCAACCTCCTCTGTTCTGACATTCACAAATCCCCTTCAAGTGTCCGGTGGGAATAATACTCCGTTGTCGCATCTGGCTAATGAAGCCTTAACAAAACTTGGTAAGGCTACCAGGTCCGAATCTTATCATCAGGCTTACGATGCTTTCCACCACCAACACCAGCAGAATCTCGCCATTGGTACTGATGTTTCTGAGTCTCCAGAAGGCCCATCCAGAAAGAAAATTAGAAGTGATCAAGAACAGTCTATCCAGCATCAATCGCTTATTTCTTCAGATGACGATTTTGAGATCGACGAGAGCTCAATTCCTTTGTCTTCCACTCCACTGAAACCGCTAGAAATCGAAAGTACTTCTAATTTCGAGAACTCCAAATTGCTGATAACCCAGGTGTTTGTTGGAACAGAAAATTCCAACTTGGTAGAAATCTTAGGTGGCGAGGAACGCTTGAAAACTGTTGATTTGGATGTACCTGTAGATGATTTACAACACACTGCACTGCATTGGGCTTCTGTTTTGGCTCGTATTGCTCTGGCCAAAGACTTGATAAAACATGGTGCCAATATCTTGAGAGCAAATTATGCTGGTGAAAGTGGGTTGATTCGGGCTGTTCTTGTGACCAATAACTCTGATGTCTCATCATTTCCTCAGCTATTAGATCTGCTATATCCAGCAATTCCTCTGGTAGACAACTATGGCCGTTCAGTGTTGCATCATATTGCTCTGACTGCTGGAATCAAGGGACGCAGTGAAGCCAGTAAGTACTACTTGGCCTGCCTGTTGGAGTGGATTGTTAAGCGTGGATCTAAGAACAAAACTTCGCGACTGAGCTTAGGCAGGTTCATCCAAGAGGTTGTCAATGCACGGGACAAAAATGGAGATACTGCTCTGAATATTGCAGCTCGGGTAGGCAATAAGCACATTGCCCAACAGCTCCTTGAAGTAGGTGCTGATGAGACAATTCCAAATCGTGCTGGCCTACGTCCGCTTGACTTTGGGATTCGATTGGCAGCAAAACCTGATTCAAATAAATCTGGAAATGCCGCAGCAGCAGCAGCTTCTCTTGCTTCTACGACTGGCCAACCTACACATGTTGCAACAGAAACAGCACATACTCCACCAGACAGAAAAGAAATCATCTCTGCTATTACAAAAGCGATATCTGAGGTCGATGAATCCTTTGAGTGCCAGTTCAATCAAACCAATGAGGCATTACAGAAAACTCACCAAGATTTACGGAAAGCAAATGGACAGTTGGAGTCTAACAAACTGAAATTAGAGAAACTCAAATCTTTCTCTGATTCCATCATCAGAGACCAGCGAAGGGCAGCAAACTTAGAACGAGCAATTAGCGAATGTGAGTCTTCTCAACAGGAATCTTCTTCTGTCGAGAAAGATGAGCCAGATGTTGATTTGAAGTATGCAATTCCCAGTGTTGAAGAAGTATACAATAAAATAAAAACTAAACATGAAGAGTCTTCGCCAGATTCTTCCAAACCTTCGCTACAAGATTCTTTTGCTTTGGAGTTAAAGACAAACTCTTCAAAGTATGACATATTGCCAAAGCATATATTACTTGCCAGAATTAAGGCTTATCGAACAAATGAAGACAATTTAAAGGCATTGGCTCAACAGCTACGCGGCCGGAGTGCTGAGTTGGAGCGAAAATATCGACGAATTGTTGCACAGTGTGCTGCTATTGATGAAGAGAACGTTGAGGATTTGTTGGAGGGTTTAGTGCAAGCTGTTGAAAGTGATCCTGGGGAGGTAGATTTGAGTCGAGTAGCAGGATTCTTGAGAAAAGTTGATGACGATGTGAATTTTTAGACGTTCTACTGGGTCAATTTCATGAGTTATATTTAATAGTGATTCTGATGATTTTGTGTATTTATTTAATATTTTAATATCCAACTGTTATTCTTTACCTATTTTTTTGATATTTTTGATATTTTTCATTTTTTTTTTTTCGTTTACCATAGTAGAAATTTCGCGTTCTATATATTTAAATTATTAATATTTTCGCGTTTCTTGATTCGCGACGTACGAAACAGTAGTTGGGTAAACTACACGAAAATAATTAAATCCTTTTTTTTCTTCTCCCCATCTCCAAAATTTCCACACACGCGTGATTCTCTCCACATAAACAACCATTAGCATTATTGAGATCACACACTCATATTTTTTCTAGAATTCACTTCAGCATCTCATTCATCAGCATCATCTACAGCATATTGGGGTTTGGTAACACCTTCGCATACTCTGGACACCTTGAAAAGCGATGGAGCATTCAAGTTCTAAGCAAAAGAGCATACTCAAATTTGTTGACTCTTACTCTCCATCAGATTTCAGGAGCGTGCCTGTCACTTTTAAGGGCTTCATAATCAATAGAATCCCAGGATACAAACCACCAGGCTCTCTATACCAGGCTCTTTCCGACTCTACAGACCAGTTCGGACAAACCACCAGTGGACCTGGATACTCACACCAATTCAGCGACAAAAATGAAGTAGATTATGAGTTCAAGTGCTCAGGCCCTACCAAGGGAATTCGAAACATGCCTGGTGCGTGCGTTGAGCGAACTGAGAGCCAGTTCGTGAATATCATGATATCGAAACGCGCTCATCTTAGCTCTAGGAATGCGCACATGAGAACTGACAAGCCGAATCATGCTCAAAACAAACTGGAAATGAACAAGAACAATCTCTTTACCAAGTTCAAAATAAAACAGGAACCAGAGAGCAACAATCAGATTTTACCAGCAATACTAGATAAATCAGGTTACCGTAACGAATATTCTGCCACAGAAAACCAACATACCAGCTACAACTCCAACTCAACTCAGTTTCCACTTCCAGTGCTTGATGCTCCATCTCAGTTAAATATCCACATTGTTCACCCTATGCACCAGTCCAGACCAGTGTTTCAATCTGTCTCTCATTCGGATTATCCAACAACCTATCAATCTACTACATCTCAGTCAAGTATCCAGTTACCTCCTTCTACAAATTCATTGCATTATCCGACCGACGAAAACCAGCCAACTGAAAAAAATTGTACGCAGTTTGTATTTTCTTACTATAACTCGATTGCAGATCGTTCAGTGTCCCATTGTGATCCAGCAAAGGACAAAGTGAGAGTCAAGCTAGAAGATGATCTCCCATCTCAGCTACAAACCTGTCAAAGAGTAATTGATAATCCGCTCCCTCCAAACTACTTAAACTTGGCTAGCATTTGTGATCCAGAATCCACCATAGTACCGCGTCCTTCTTCCAGATTGACTTACCAAAAAGGTCAATTTGCTGAAACATCTCTTGAAAGATCTGCCCGACCCGAGGATCCATCTGTTTTACATGAACACATTATTCCAGTACCGGAATATAGACAAGAGATTTTATTCCAACCGGAGAAAAATTTAGAAGTGAAATCTCAGGTATCGCCAGAATCCAATTTCAGTATTCAAGCCAATGCTCGGTTAACAGACTGCAGAAAGCATTTATCTGGACAACCACTGAAAGGCTGCAGTGAACAGGAAAATTGCCAAGGGAAACTGGGCTCAATTGACGTTGACAAGAAACTGGAGCAAGGACCAAGTAATGACTTAATTTATGAAGACAGCGTTAGAAATCATGCATTTTCTAATGCTAAGAATTATTCGGACCCTGAAGATAACACTATGAGGTCAAGAGATATTGAAATGATCATTAAGAAGCCTAATGCTCTTTCGTCTAACACCAATATCTCCAATCTAGTTGAACAGAAATTTCATGGCCATCAAATTACTAAATCTCAGAGTGGTGATTCAGAGCTACCATTAAACTTGAGACTCTTTACTGCTGGATGCAAAAACCTCAATCAGATTTCCGTTGAGGGCTCTAGCGCCAAACGAAACATGACTGAATCACCAGAGGTATCAATCGACTCTGCTAGAACTAAAGATGCTGATTTCCCCACTGAATTTAACCATACTGAAGACTATTCTCAACGGGCCACCCAAGTTAGCAACAGCTTTGATGCAAATTCTTCAATGGAATTGATGCAACCAACTGACAAGTCAACGGTAAATGTTGACTCGAATCAAATAGGATCAATCCAAAAACATGGAAAATTAACACAGGCTACCTATATCACTCCTCCAGCTACTTCAACTGTTAAACAAGCTCCTGCAGAAGGACCTGAATCAAAACATACGGACGACCCAAAGCCCACAGCTCATGGATCCAACACAAAAAAACCTGAAGCATTAAACGCTGAATGTATACCGGTTGCCAATGTTAATGGAAGTAAGAATGAAAGCGATCAAGCAACAAACTTTGAACATGCCTGCATATACTCTTCTAACCTTTCTGCTCTAAACCAAAGCAAGAGCCAGACAACTCTCCAGCATGAAAACAAGATCATGGCTACTGATAGTGGCATTAATCTGTCTTCCCGGAAGGTTGTCTCACCCGCTACTTCAGTCTTGAATAAAGCTAAGTCCCTAGATAAGTGGAGACAGAGTTGGAAAATAATGTTGGCTAAAAGTCACTTTTTCTTTGCAAACAGTCAACAAATCCATCAGAAACATACTTTACAAAGACTACGCAGCTTAGGAGCCACTATTCATACGGTATTCAAACCAGGCCTGATTACCCACTTCATTTCTGACGCTCCTCCTCCTAACGACCTACAAAAGATCAAGGTTTGGCAGTTCAAAAAGCTTACCAAGTTTCTAGATACTATAGACCCTTCATCTGGAGACAACCCCTCTGACTGGCATGTTTTTACCAAACCTTATCTGTTCGTATACGACTTGGCCAAACGATATAGACCAATTGCATACCAGGAGAGCGAAGAAGAGAGTAGCTGGCATAGATGGGAGTATCATGGTAAGGGCATTAGTCCATTCAATCCTACTTCTAGAAGGATTAATGTCACAGGGACTGCGAACCAAGCTGTAGCACCATCACCGCTGACTCCCAAACCATCGCGTCAAAACAAGCATAAACACAAGAGATTATATTGTGAAAACTGTCATGATTTCTTTCATGATTTAGAAGAGCATGTTCGTGGTGCTAATCATAAACGATATGTATCCACGGGCCAATTTGACATTATAGATAAAGCCATCCAGAAAAGAGTTCGCAAACAACTCTAGCTATATAGATAATTCAATTATTCTTGCATTGTGTATTACATTTGTGAATTGCCAACCGATGAGCTCATGGTCCGTTTATATAACGAGCGTACTCTATATGATGTAGCATTATCTGGAATATGGAAATTTCCATCTTGTACATCTTATTGAGAAATGGGCATGAATATAGTTAAAAAGAATACAGGAGGTGAATTGACATGAATTAATTTCTTCCCGCATTCCTGATAGAACTGTACAATCTAAAATACCAGAAAATTTGGGTTTTTCGCATCTCTTTTATATCTTTGGTCCATCAGCTTTTCAAATAGAATTTAATTGACATCAACCTAAAATGGATGTTTGTCATACCAGGTTAAGGGTTTACAAAGTGGAAAATTATTCAGATCCCACTTTGCAGTCAAGAAATGTTTTACGTTTACCAACACCATCAAGTTCGATAGTCTCACCGGGAACAACAATAAAGCATGTTACGGCAAGTAAACAGTGTATTTCTTCGGCAGTTGAGACTGAAATCTAGCGGGTGTAGGCCTACACTGACAGCCAGTTTTACGACGAGAGTCATGGGCTTGCAAGCTGCACAGTCAACCAAGATCAAACAACAGAACATTCCACCCAAACAAAACGCTTCTGACCGAGCAGTGAAGAAACAAAACGCTGACCGAGCAGTGTTCCAGAAGAAACGAAACTTTTTCAAGAGACAGAAACCCAAGATCGCGATTCCAAAGTTCATAACTCTGTCAAACTTTTCAAATCTCTTGTCTACACCTCTACATGTACTCCAGAAAAAGATGACTCGGATGGGATTCACAGACCTCACGCACGACCACATTTTGGACTCAGAGACTGCTGTTTTGATTGCAGACGACCTTGGATTTGACGCTGTAGTTGATGAGATCCAAGGCCTTGACTTGTTCCCAGCCAAAGAGTCTGAGGACGAGAAGGCGAAATGGCCTTTGCGACCTCCAATTGTCACCATCATGGGCCACGTCGATCATGGTAAAACCACCATTTTGGACTATTTGCGAAAGTCGTCCATCGTCGCTGGCGAGCATGGCGGCATCACCCAGCACATTGGCGCTTTCAACGTCAACCTGAAAACAGAAAGTGGCAACAAGAAGATATGCTTCCTTGATACTCCAGGGCACGCGGCATTTTTGAACATGCGCGAGCGTGGAGCGAATGTCACGGACGTGGTTGTCTTGGTGGTCGCGGTGAATGACTCGGTTATGCCCCAGACCATTGAGGCTATCAAGCACGCAAAGGCTGCTGGAGTCAGTATGATTGTGGCGGTCAACAAGTGCGACTTGGAAGACACAAATCCAGACAAGGTGGTTTCTGATCTGAGTGCCAATGGCGTGGATGTGGAGGATTATGGCGGAGACACCCAGGTAGTTAAAGTGTCGGGCAAAACTGGTTTAGGCATCAGGGAGCTGGAGGAGGCCATTGTGACGCTTGCTGAGATCAAAGAGCTGAGGGCGCCGGCAGTTGGCAAGAGCGAGGGTTGGGTCATTGAATCGCAGGTCAAGAAGGGACTGGGAGCCAGCGCGACGGTTCTGGTGAGAAGGGGAACAGTCAAACAAGGCTCCTTTATTGTCGCTGGCCAAACTTGGTGCAAAGTCAAAAGCCTGCGAGACGATCGCGGGAAAACAGTCAAATCAGCGGGCCCAGGCACTCCCATTGAGATCACTGGGTGGAAGACTCTGCCTGAGGCTGGCGATGAGATGTTGGAGGCTGGAAGCGAGAGCGTCGCGAAGCAGGTAGTGTCCAATCGCGAAGCCCGAGCGCAGCAAATCAAGGAGGCCGGCGACATTGCCCTGATAAATGAAAAACGACGCCAAATGCATGAGGAACAAGAAAAGATTCGGCTTCGCGAAGAGCGTCTTCGTTTGGGTCTGCCAGCGGAACAGGCTGTTAATGCCAATTTGGATGACTTGGAGAACAGCCAGTCGACGCAAAAAGTTGTCAACTTCATAGTTAAAGCTGATGTTAGTGGATCTGCGGAAGCTGTTGCAGACAGTTTGGAAGGGATGGGAAATCATGAAATCAGTGCACATGTCCTCTTCAAAGGAGTTGGCCCTATCACTGAGAACGATTTGAGCAGAGCTGAGGCCGCCAGCGCGGAGATTCTGACGTTCAACGTCGCTACAGACCGAGACATTTCCAACAAAGCAGAGCGCAAAAACATCACCATCACTCCCCACAAAATCATTTACAAACTTCTTGAAGACGTTACCGCCAAATTGGCGTCTCAATTGAAACCCGAAATCAAACATAAGGTACTTGGAGAAGCGTCGATTCGAGATATCTTTGAGGTCACCGTGAAAAAGAAGACCATTTCAGTTGCAGGATGTAGAGTTACGAACGGAATGATCTCAAAGAAGGCCAAAGTCCGAGTTCTACGAAACCGCGAAATCATTTATAATGACGGAGTGTTTTCGTCATTGAAGCACTTCAAAGATGAAGTTGAAGAGGTGAAAAAGGACACTGATTGTGGTGTTGTCTTTGAAAAGTTTAGTGAATTTGCACAAGGTGATATCATTCAAACCTACGAGGAAATTGAGGTTCCCCGATATTTGTAAATAACGAACGGCTATAAGTCTCCTGTTTTTTTTTTTTTTTTAGAGATGGTCAGTTCCAAGTGTATATAGTATGTCAATGAACAAAAAAAAAACCGTTATCCATCATCATTGGTCTTCTCGTCCACATTTTGTCTGTGGTGATGCCGATATGGTTCCTGAACATGGAACTTCGTTGTAGTTGCAATCAACTTTCCCATTTACGATTGATGCCTGTATTGGGGTAGAATTATACACTTTTCTTTTTGAAAATCAAACATCAGTTGCCTGATTAGGAAGTATTTGTATTTCATGAGGAGGACAGGGCTACACAGTCCAAGAAAGTGATCGTCACGGGCCAGCACTCATCTGGGATTACTGTTATGTAATACCACATCACCGCTACCTCAATGATGTGATCACAGCAAAATGCCTTTTGTCGCATCAAGACAGGACGGGAATAGTAAACCTTAAATTGCAGATTTATCTTGTTGCGTATTATGATAACAATGTGTCTGGAGAGGAGGGACAATCCAGTCTAATAAAAAAAAGAATTGCAATCGGCACTACGTGGTTGATAGCGATTGACACGCTTTAGGAAATCACAATCCGTCAACGTCTTGCTAGCTTCATGGAAACTTTTCTTTTTATAGTATTACATAACATCTGAGTAGATGCGTACCGGAAATAGTTAGCGCTGGAAAAAGCAAGTAAAAAGCTTAAATAGTTTCTGCTATAAAAAGAGAGAGAGGAAAAAGAAAAGCGTGAATTTCTTTTTTTCAATTTCGAGTATAATCCTGTTCTTTTTATTCCATTGGAAATCCTACTCCATGAATAATTGTGAGCTTGTAGGGGAATATATATAAGCAAGTGTTCTCTGGAAATATATCTATTTTTTTTATTATATTTCCTCACTATTCTTCACTCCAGCATTCCTACTATTCCAATTACTTCTTCCCCAGCACTCCCCCATACCATAATCATATCCATCATGTCTACCAACCATCACACATACTCCACAGACGACCTGAAATTCCAAGCCATATTAAACAAAGACGATGATTCTGACGGAGTGTTCTTCTTCTCAGTCAAGAAATCTGACGTATATTGTCGCCCAACTTGTATGACTTTCAATCCTTCAGAGAGTTCAGTGACTAGACCTTCAGATTTAAGTTTCTTCCTACAGCCTCCTGCAAAATTAAAACCATGCGCGAATTGCAACCCAGACCTACCCATCAAGATTGATAACTTCATTATCGAGCATACCATTAATACCGTGAATGACTCCATCAAACCGCAATTCAAACATAACAGATCTGGTTCGCTGGGCGACCTGGCCAACAAACCCGGAACCGCAGACTTCAAGGCTAACAGCAGAAGGCGGAACACTATTGCAAGTGGAAACATCTCCAAACTCTCCGCCAGCCAGGGAGTTAGCGATGGCGACCACGCCAGACTGGTGAATGAAGCTTGTATGCACATAGCAGCAGCAGCTGCCGTCGCGGCTGCCCAGGCTGTTTCGACAGCAGACTCGGGCAAGGTGGACAAAATGTTCAAGACTCAAAGAAAGAAGCGAAGAGGAGGCATTTTGGGCTTCAAAGAGCTCGCTGCTAAGGCTGGGCTCAGTCCATGGCATTTTCAGTTTTTAGAAGCGTTACTGGCTTAACGCCAAAGGCTTACGGTGATGCGTGCTGGGACACCGTCACTTCCATTAATCTATCTACCCTTAAAGAACAAAACAAAACTCAATTGAACAAAGAAGAAATGGCTGTCATTCGAGAAACCGAAGATGAAGACAATATGGAGTTTGACGGTGGTTCTCAAGGGTTTTCTCAGGATGTTCCGGATCCTGTTCAGGATTCTGTTCAGGATTCTGTTCAGGACTCTGTTCAGGCTATTCAGGACTCTATTCAGGACTCTCTGCCAGACTCTCTGCAAGACCCCATCCAAGATGTCCAGGACTCCATTCTTATGGACACCCACAAAGAAGACATGGAGGAAGAACTCGTGGAAAGCATCATCTCTTCTCCTATCGAAGAATCACTCTACGACAACCAGTCTAGCATTGGCGAACAGCTCACTTCTATCGAATCTACAACTTCTACAGCTTCCACCATTGATGAGATCCCCTTCTTTGATGCTTTCGATTCCACCTCATCTCCTTCTTTCTTAATAGGCTCCTCGTTCACAAACCCAAAGGACTTCAACTCCAACCCATTTGAGTTTGACTTTGCTTCGTCAGACTTCATGATGCCCGGGCCTCCTCCAGAGTACCAACTAGATCAGAATTGGATCTTTACCAACGATGACTTCATCCTGACCTAAGGACTCTCTATTGTATTTATTTCCCAATATATATTTATTGATTAATGTGCTCTTCGCTTAATTAAACATGCCAAATATATAGTTTTTCATCCCAGCCAGCAGTAGCTACCCAGCCTTTTTCTCCCCATAAGCTCCAGTCGCAGCCTACAACGAACTCTGTATGCGCATTAAACACTTTGAGCAACTGGGCGTTGTGGTTAATGAACCGGCTGCTGGCTGATTCGTTACTCTGGTCACTCCATACTCTGGCAGTCATATCGTACGACGTGCTTAAAAGACTCAACGGATCATGGGGAGAAAATGCAATACTCTTGACAGCTGCTTCATGACCTAAAAACTCATTGATGGGCGACGATGTTGAAGCCCGCAAGTCCCAGAGTCGCACTGCTTGGTCCACGCCTCCAGAAGCAATGACTTCTGGCCGATATTTGTTCCAGTCTACGGTCAATGCCTCAGCGCCTCCATGGGCTGCAATTTCCTTTACGAGGCCTTGAGGAGCTCGTGTGTCCCAGAGCCGGATTCTGCTGTCGGCGTGAGCAGATAGGACGGAGCTGCCATCATGCGGACTGAACTTGGCCTGGTGGACGAGCCCTGGCGTAGGTGTTCTCCACATAAGCATGGCGTCCTCTTTGTCCGGGCTCCAGATCCTGATGGTCGAGTCCCAGCTGGCGGACACGAAGCTCGATTTACTGACGAGATTCCAGTCAACGGACACGCACTCTCTTTCGTGGCCCCGGTACGCCATTATGGGGAACTCTCCTGGCGCCAAAGCGTCGAATAGCCTGATCATTCCGTCGCCTCCTGCTGCTACCACCTGGTTCTCATGGACTTCGTTCCAGGCAGTAGCAAAGACTGCGTCTTTGGTTGTCCAATTGCGCTCTGCCTGAACTACTCCCTGTGCGTTGATGGCCAGCACTTGAACGCTCCCATTTCCTACCAGGCCGAAGTTTGCGCTCGTCGAGATGCAGAGTTTGTTATCAAAGAACGGACTGTAATGCACGCTTGATACTGGAGCGGTGGTTCGGTATGCTATCATATCTACAATTGTGCAAAGTCTTGTAGACGGTCTTTCGGGTGGTCCAAGTATCAGTCGATGCAATCAGGTTTGAAATTGCGGAGACATTTTCGGACTTGTCTAAGAGTCACGTGAAAACAGACCCAGAATTGTGGGATAAGGAGCGATTTTTAGTTTCGACTGTTGGAATGATATTCAAACAGTAATAGGAACAAGCAGAGCGAGAGAAACAGAGCTTAGTATACTGTTTTGGTGATAAGTTGAGCTATTGTACTTGTGATGAGATGCTGGAAACTCTAGAACTCCGTATTAGACTTATAGATGCAATTTTTTCTGATGCAGTTCTGCTCGGGCTTTCTGCCATTTTCTCTCAAGACCAAATGATAAAACCAACACTAAGCCAAGGGCCAACACCAAACCCAGGACTTAATGATAGCGAGACAGCATTATGCTTTAGGATTGAATACTCCAGCTTGTGTCTTCGCTGCTACAAGCTCAACACCGAACAACTTCTCCCATTGGTACATGATCAATCCCAAAGACCGTAGATGGCTCTTAACAAACTGATGAAAAAAGAAATATTGAACTTAAATATTGAAAAAGAAGTGTCTTACCAGTAGCGTCTCTTTTTAAGTATTTGTTTTCCTTTCCCTCTCAATGGGTCTCTATCGTTTATTATATTTCATTTCATTTCATGGCTTAATATCTTCAATGCTTTCTATGATTTTGAACTTTAGGCACAATGAAGAATTAAACTTGGCCTTGTTGCTCTCAGTTATCAATTTATATTCGAGGTGCCATGATGGCTAAGAATTGAGGGTTATCGCCTTGTTCCTTTATCATGCTTTTAGAATTTGACGTTACTTCAAGGTCACTTGCTCAATAGTTGATCTCCTCACCTTTCTGCTTCAATTCTGCCTCGAACCTCCTGCCTGTAGAAAAGGTATTTCTGGATATTATTCTCACCAATGTGCTTTTTACCAGACTTCCCTTTGAATGGTAAATCCCACGTAAAACCAAACCTCCATATCAAAAGAAATATGGCTCCAGTTCCGACGTTGACGGATTTGTAAAGCCTTCTCATCTACTGAATCGTATACTGCAACTATGGGCACGTCTACAGAACCATTCAGAGCAGCTTCTCATACAAGCCGACATATTCATTTCATTACAAATTGCAGTACAATTTTTACTAATATTGTTTTTTAATTTTTATTCTAATTATTTTTATTCATTTATTTATTTATTTATTTATTTATTTATTTATTTATTTATTTATTTATTTATTTATTTATTTATTTATTTATTTTTTTGTTTATTTATTTCTTTTATTTATCTCTTTTTTTTATTTCTTTTATTTCTTATTTATTTTTTTTTCAGCTTTGAACTAAAGCAACAAAACTTTCCATGAAATATAATAAAATTTACCATGATTTAACTATAAAGCAATGAAACTTTCCAAAAAAGCAAAAGTTTCTCTAGTATTCTTACTGTATTCTCTTTTTATTTTATTGTATTCTCTTATAATTTTTTTCATAGTTCAAAGTCAACTATTCTTCAATTTTATCATAAGTTTGTCTACGACCTGCAATATTATCTAAATTGATAATTAAAAAATTAAATAAACTTACGAGATTACCTCAGTTACAGTTTGCCATAAAGTCATGTAGTATGAGAACTTTCAAACAATATAATAAATAATAAACATAAAATATCAGGCTGATAAATCATTACTACTCACCGTCCAATCCTTCCGAACTATCAGTTCCTTATTGTTAGGCTCATCTTCTATAACCAACCCTTTTTCATTTGCCAAATGCAATAAGCAAATGAAACAGAAACTCGTCGAAATATCATTTAGTTGCTGAGAAGGATAATATTGTTTCAAATCTTGAACAAAAGATGTGAATGTACGAGATTCTTCTTCAGATGTTTTTTCCTCAATTTCCTCCAATTCACTCGCTCGCTTCGTTGGTATTTTCATTGTCTCCCAAAGATTGTCTTTAAGCAGTTTAATATTAACCTTTTTAGCAGCTTTCGAATAGTTAACATATTCTGGTCTAGCTTTTTTATTATTTCCCAGCAGTAAGTTTGTACTCTGGCTATTCAGCATTTGTGACGCACTTGGTAAATCAACTCCTCCATCGAAATCATCGTCTCCAACATCGCCTCCATCATCGTTATGAAAAAAGTTGGCGTCATAATCCCCTTTGCCAGAGTCATCTAGCCCAACTGGGTCATCAGCATGCTGAGCAAACACTTTGCCATCCAGAATATCCTCATCGAGAACTTCATTTTGAGCTCCTCCGCGTCGAAAGTTACGCCCAAATATTTGGGCCTTTGGCTTCAAAAATAGCTGGATCAATGACTTGGAAGAAAAGTGCTCATCATTAGGTAGAAGGTTTCTCGTATTTGACTTTTGTTGAGCTTTGGGCAAATCAATGCTTGCCTTCCCATCTGTGAATAGAGCTTCTTCATCTACAGCCCCCTCTGCCGATAGGAAATCAATAAAGAAGGGCTCTTTCGATGGCTTTTCCACCTTCTTTTTTTCTGTGACAGCGCCATCTGGATTATTCCGAATGGCTGCAGGAGTATGAAGGCTCTTCAGCTTTTGCACTTTCCAGTGTTCTGGGCCAGCCCAGTTTTTTCTTAAAGTCTCATCAAAGTAGGCCATGATGTCACCCTCCTGTCCTACACTATTATTCATGAGCACGACCCTTGGAGGCTCTTCATTCTTATCATATTCAGGGGAATCGTCGTCATCTTCAGCTTGAATATTTGACATGTCTGGCACGCCAAACTCGACAGCTACCTCATCGCCATCATCATTGAGGACGGGATCAAAGTGCACTTCATCTCCTTGAAAGTCGTTGATAGTGCCGTCAAAAGCTCCAGTTTCTTCAAGCCTTTTATTGGCATCAATGTCTTTAATGTAGTCAATAGTTGTAGCGTTCAAGTTAGGATCATTTAGAGCGCTGTGCAACATGGAAAGAGATGGACATATAGTTAAGTCGTCGACATTCACCATATCTGGAAAGAACTCTTCACGGATCGCAGCCAAATCAATGTGGTCAGTCTGCTTGTCGCTCAGCTTTTTAGCTTTATCCGACTCTTCCTGTTGTTGGTCAACTTGTCCATCAAAAACAATCCTTCCAGTGTTATCAATAGCCAAACTATTTAGAAGAAGACCCTTAGTACCTCCCTCGTTAAAGTCTGCACACATTTTTCTAAATAGAGGATCTACTGAAAGCTCTAAATCCAAGTTTTTCACTTGTAGCTGGTCAAATGTCGACAGAGTAGTGTCTGTTCGTTGTTTCTTCTTCTTCTGCCTTTTATTCTGATCTGAACCGCCTTCTTCTCCTTCACCATTCTCCAAATCTTCTTGTTCTTCGTTTCGACCGAGTTCCTTGCCTCCATCTGCCAATCCACTAAGAAGTTTGCCTGTTTCTGATGCGACCGAGTCGACTCTCGACGTGTAAATTTTCACGCATCCATCTAAAGTATAACTGGCCTTCTGGAAATTGATACTGTCGCCTTCTTTCAAGACCGCCATGTCATGAAAATAGTCAATCAGCGCAAAGTTCCACGAATTAGTTTGATTGATCTTATTATCTTTCACCAGCTTCATCCATTCTTCAAAGTTGGCCATTATTGGCACGTTTGATTCTGTTCCACTCCAGCCCGCTTCGTGACGCTGTGAGCTTGTTCTTCGGCGTCGACGATCTCCAGAGGCTCCGTTTACCGACGAAGACCCGGGTCCAGCTGTTCGTTCGTGTCTGGCCATCTTTTTTGTTTGTCGTGATCTATATAGCAGTTGGTTGTGGGTGTAATTGAGATTTCGAAATAATTCACAGCTGTTTTGATTTGCCTCGAATGGGAAAAACGCGTTACCATGACAACAAAGATTAGTACAATATTATATAATGAAATAAGGTAATTAGGATGGAAGGAAAAAAAGCTGGGACCAGCAAAAAAAATAGTATGGAGAAACCTTCTTTCCCTACACCCAACCTTCTTCCTACATCACCAAGATTCATATCACAGGCTTCTAATCAAACCTGAAGGGCTTTCTAATGATGATTCTTTGAAGAGCTTTATGGTCAGTTTAAACTGAAGAGCGATCTGAAGAGCGGTCTGATCAATCTACACAGAAGAGCTTTCTGATCATGGTCCTTACACTGAAAACTGATCATGATCTTTACGCTGGAAACTGGTCATGATCTTTACGCTGAAAACTGATCCATTGAAAAGCTTTCTGATCATGGTCCTTGAACAATTCACTAATCAGATCGAATGCCATTGAACTCCGGATTTAAAGAGATCCAAGAAGCATGAAGAGCTCTTGAATTCAGAGAGCTTATTAAAAGTTTATCGGAAACCTTCAGTCGGTCTTACTCAGTATTATAGACGGATGGACTGCTGATTTCGTCGATTCTCACGACCTGCTTAAGGTTCAATAAGTTAATTGAGAAGAGCTAGAAGCATTGCCCAATGGTACATCAACTGGGTTCGTATAAGAAGATGCCTTCAGGCTGCTCGTTTGCACGTCTTCTGCTGAGCAAGAACTTTAGAAACCATGTTTCAGAAGGAAGAGATGCTTAAAGTTCTTGCGAGTTACTGTTTAGAACGCAAACCTCTACAGATTGACTGACATCTCAATCATCATCACCTGCAATAGTCAATTTAGAGTTTGTGCACAAAAAAAGACGTTTAATTTTTGCATGAAACAGTTTGGATTTCGGCATGAGCAAGAGCCGTGGTAGTTGAGCTCTAATTCTAGTGACTTTGGGGTCACGATAATGAGAAGCTTGAGCTGGAAACCGACTGAGATGCCCACCGAGCAGCAGTATCGCGTATTGATAAAGGCGGTCAATATTATCGTTTTCAACACTGTTCACTCTAGACGAGTTAGTAGCTTGGAATTGGTAGGACTTTCGATTAGACGGTTTTCTAAAGGTTGGTTGTTCTGTTCTGTTCTTGATCTTGTTCGGTCCTTGTTCTATTCTGGTTCTTTCGTTGTTCTGTTTTGTTCTGGTTCTTTCGTTGCTTTGTTCGGTCCTTGTTCTGTGGTTCTATCGTTGTTCTCTTGTTCTATCAATTTTCGGTGGTTCTAACGGTTTTCTGTTCTGTTCTATCGCTGTTCCGTTGTTCTGTTCTATCACTGTTCCGTTCTGTTGTTCCATTCCATTATTGTTCTGTTGATTCTGTCGTTCCGTCGGTTCAATCCCTAGCCCTGCTCTGGTCGCGCTGTCGTCAGTTTGGTTTCCTGTCGGGCTCCGTTGTAGGACCGGTCGGTCGACCCGGTTGGCAATACGCAGTCGACTACCAGAAATGATGACAGAATAACTCTAAACACACAGCCATCCCCTTTTTAGTCCTGTGTAGGTATTTTTAGAGTACCAGCTCAAGAGACCACCTCCAAAAATTTTATATTTTCTCTTCCTCCATCTTCTCTCCATCTCTTCCATCGTTCATCTGGTACGGAATTTCATTCGTTTTAATTTAACTTTTTTTTTAACATTCTCCCGTACTGAAACCAGACTCAAAACGACAGAAACTTAATTTTCTCTTCATTTTCTCTCATTAAGTTTCATACAATGAAGCCCACAAAGTTCACATACCTGATATTGGCTTTGTTCCTGGGGGTCTCCATGGCCCAAACATCGTCAACCAACGAGGCTACAACTACTGAGACCTCTGCCACCGGCGCTGCCACCCGTACTACCACCCGTGCTACCACCGCTACTGATGCTTCAACTACTGAGGCAGTAGCTTCCTCCGCAACGGCAGAGACCACTACAACGAGGGCGACTACAACGGCTTCAGCTGATCCTACCACCTCTGCTACGGCTACTACCGTCGCCTCTACCGACTCGTCGGAACCTACACAGTCCGATGCCTCCGCCGCTTCTGTAACAGCTACTTCGACTCTCTCCACAAGCTATACTGCTGTTGTCATCACTGCCGTCAACTCAAACAACAATGCTGGCAGCTCAAAGCTCCCGGGGATCAGTAAAATGCCCACGCTTTCGACTACCGGCGTGCCGGTACCAACTATTGTCATTCCTTCAAACGTCGAAAACCCCTTCATGAAACAGCACCACTTGCCCGAGGGAACCGTCTTCATCGCGGTCGGCTCCATTATTGGCGCTATTGCAATCATCGTAGTGGCCTGGAACATCGCCCTGGCTGTCATTCACAAGAGAAACGTCAAAAACTACCAGAACATTGGATCTCATCCTGTTCTCATGTCTGAGGTCAAAGAGGTCGACTACCGCAGTGGATCTGGTGGAGGAGCTGGAGACACTGCTGCTATTGAAAACGCTGGCGTCGGGCTATTTGGTGCTCATAACAAGGAGGCTAGCAGATCAAGAAGTATGATCAACTCTGGTCTGTTCTTCTCGCCCACAGCTCAAGCCTTGAATACGGCGGCCACTCAAAACAACACCATGACCAACAATTCGCTCACCTCATCGACGGCTTCGACTGCTGGCGTCGGGGTAATTGGCGCTTCTCGTACCAGTGCCTATGTTCCTAATGATGGTGGTGTCCATGGCGCGAAATCCGTTAGACAAATGTCAATGTATAGCGCTTCGAACGTCTCCATACAAAATCCTGTACGGAACTCAACCAATGCAGGTCTACTTTTGCCAACCTCAAGAAACAGCCATCTCAGTCCTGAAGACGATCACCGTCGTTCTACCCGAGCACCTAGTGCTTATTTAGACGACTTTTTAGGATTTGATCATAAATAAATGCATATAATACTTGATTCCATACTGAAACCCTATATATTTGATATATTAGAAATAGACAGGAGCATTTTGACTTTTTTTTGTGCGTTATGAACTTACTCTAGACGAAGCACAAAAGCTACATGCTGCAATAGACTCGAGTCCAAGGACAATACTGGCATGGTTGATCATATCACTTGAACATCAGAAGTAGCACCACTCTCAGATTCGCATGATCTGTGAATCTGTGAACAATAAAGCATATATCCATTTGTTGGCTCCGCTCAACTGCAGCGAATGTAGGGACAAATCAGAAACAAATGTGGGCCAGTTAATGATCATGTTCTACGAGTCTATTTAGCGAGAAGGGTGATACTGGCTGCCGGATATAGGTATGTTTTTGTACCCAGAAAATCTTCTTTTCCCTTAATGATTCAAAATTATTGAGCGGGTTCTGTGTCTCACATTAGCATGATTGTCAAGATCTTGAAGTCTCCTTCAGAGGCAGTTATTAACGAACGGTGAAGGTCGCTTTAAAGTTGGCCGCCAGAGTGCTCCTCGATCACAGGAGGACTTTAGGCTTAAACTTTGATAGAAGAGGTTGAGATGAAGTTAAGGTTCCATATCGTATCGTAGAGATGGTTGGAAAGACCTAACGCGTTTTGAAGCTGTCAGCAGTATGGCTTCTAGCGCTGCAATACGTGTGCGCCTGAGTCTTCTTATAGACAATCTATCAGAAGATGTTTTCGATGAAGGAAGTTAATATTGATAAATTACTGTTACTGTTACTGATACTGTTAATATTACTGCTATTGTTACTATTACTGCTATTGTTAACATTGTTACTGCTACTGCTGATACTGATACTGCTGCTGATACTGCTAACACTACTACTGCTGATAATACTGCTATTACTACTACTGCTAAAACTGCTGTTATAGTCCCAGATGGAGATAGTTCTACAGTTAAGCTATGATCCATCTACAGAGAAGCTACTGCCAATCTAGACTAAATCTACTGACAATCTACACAAAATCTATTGTCAATCTAAAGTAAATCTACAACCAGCTCTCAATCTACTCCTCCACCATCCTCCATCTTTACAAACATCCTCCACCTTTGCAAACACCAAGAGCTACAGTATTTATTCTAATAACCCCAACACCTACCATATTTATTCTACTATCCGGTCCAATGCTCAATATACTTTGCTACTCCATCCGCACAGTTGATCTCGCACGTTTTCTTGTCGAAAAAGCATAGCTTCTAGTTGGGAATAGTGTTGAGCCATCCGCTAGAAAGGTTCCATGAGAGCATTCGCAGATCAAAACTCTATTCATCTTGAGATTGTAACCTTCTCGACAGATTGCATTGTGGTCAGTTTTGCTGAACGTATCCAAGCTGGGCGATAGACGGAAACGATTCTCTTCAGCGACTCAACCTGGCCAGAACCAGCCTTGAAAATAAGAAATGGGTCACAAGTCCAAATTAGGCACAAATCTGGAGGACCCCATCACCAACCTATACGCTGTCAAAAGGCTTTCATTTAAAGTACCTATTCTTTCGCTGAGAGCCTTGTCCCGCCATTCCATCAAAATTTAAGTTTAAGCACTTGACCAAATTTTGTCTTGGAGAAAGTTGGTAAGTTCTAATAGAAACCCCCTTCAGCGTATCGTAACCAGCCTGATTTATTGATCAAGTCCGTACAAAAGTTACCAAAGAATGCTGGTTCAATTGACATCAACTGCTCTTGAATATCCAATGCTATATTGCACGCCATGTATTTTTCATTTATATCGGAAACTGTAAATAACAGCCGACTCAGATCAGCCAGCTCTATTTTAAACTTCATAATAACCTTTATCAAAATACAACATTCCGCACTGGAAGTTCGAGAGGTGAGAAACATGGTGTGCTATCCAGATATCTTTGTGTCCATTGTTTTAGGTCCTTAGCAACGCACTGGCTTAAGGTTTTCTGAACCAAAGCTCATATTTCGTATAGCTACCTTAACGGAGATGTAACTCTTTTGTTATTCTGTCGATGGGAGGTAAGGCCACTACTACTCAAGGTATTTGAAAACAAAGAATCGTACCTGAAATAATACTTATTAAAGCTCAAAGTTACCAGCAAACAGCTAGAAGTCATTGGTACCATGTGGATAGACTCCTTGAAGTACTGCCATCTGCTCTCGGTTAGACGTATAGAATCATAATAGACATTGCAAAACCTTAGGCAAATAGAATCTCTGGAAATCTTCCATCTTGTTCTACGCTTCGTACGAGTCACTCCATATCCACTGAGTATGTGAACGTGAATACGTGAATATTCATTCGTTTCGATTTGGAGACAATTAGCTCTTGTTGCTGATTCCTCCTTCGTTATAAGCTCAGTCTTGGGTATTTAGGATCTTCCCTCAAGATTACTTAATTTTCTATACAGGAAATCACTTGATGTTTTAGTATTATCTTCCTTTGATTTTTCGTGTATAATAGGCTTTTCTGAAATTGTACAACAGTTCAATTTCACTCTCACATAAGGTTCTTATTCAGACTCGTTTTATGGATAGACTTGACTTGAAATTATGTAGTTTTGCATTAAATATGTCACAAATATGAGATCAGTGAGCACAGATTTAATATTAACTTTTTTTTTTTCAGTACTTTTTCGTATGAATATTATACTCCTCGAAAAATGTTCTACTCTAAGTACCATCTGTTCTGTTGAGTAACAATAAGGCTTTCGAATGTGCGTAACAGTTTTCCAAGTATAAAGGGTTTAAATAAATTATGTAAGCTAAAACTGAAAATTAACTGAACGAAGCCTAACTAACAAACCACTGTTGAACAATAATGATATTGTTCATACTGTTTGAACTTTGGCGGCAGATATCATTAGATGGCTAAACCTTTCTTTGTCACTCTGTATAGAACAGGCGGCAAGTTTCTCTGTAACAATGAATGCTTTCAAACTGGGGTCGAAATGCACAGACTGCTAATGGTGAAGTCGGCTTTGATATCCTATTTGAACTCCGGTATTTACCTTATTTTAATACAAAAGAAAACTCTGAATTTTTTTCAATTATTTATCAAATTACATAGATGGCTGTTCAGCTATGAATGTTTTATGACTAGATATTGGATACTTTCCTGAAAAACCTTATTGCATGGCTGAATCAGGATCTGTGACCACTCTGATAATTTGTTCAACATTGTAGCCAGACTGCTGTGAATTTCTTTATTGCACATCTACCTACTTGATACTGTTTCTCTCAACGGTGTCCGGCTCTTCAACCTTGGGGGGTCATATAAGTTTGGGTTAATGGAACTGTTCACCGCCAACTATCCTTTGAGTGTCCCAGGCGTTTGAAATGAAGCAGTCAATCGATATTATGTGAACTGGAACTCGCGATCGGTATGTTACAAACTCATAATTGATTTGACATTTAAGGAATATCAATCTTGATTTCTCCATGAATCTAGATGTGTTCCGATAAACACCAAATATGAAACAAAGCTTACATTTATCCAATCTTTGTAAAAAGTAGCACAGGAAAACCAACGTAGAATACTCTTTTCCATCATATTACGAAGAGCGGTTCACAGTCAATTTACTTGCTAGAGCTTAGCTCAAATTTACTTTTACTGCTGTCGGGTCTTAAATTTCCTTTTCCCATGACACGCTTTCTAAGGTGTCGGCTGTTTGCAATGGGTGATGAAAACCATCTGAAAACTAGTAAAATTGCCTGTTTTCGAGAAGTTTATTAGATGAAATGTAGCCTTTACTATTAATATCCCATCTTTAGTACTGCAAGGACCTTATGCCCATCAAGTCTAAAAATATGATTTCTTGCCCCGGAGAACTCGATGCATTATCTTGGGGTATTGGTGAGGGTGAAACCATCTTTGAAAATGTAAAAAGAAATCACTTTAGACAGTCCTACCAACAGCAAATAACAGGATGTCTTGGGACCCATGGAACATTAAGATATAGACTTTGTTTTCAATACTTGATTTTTAGTCAAACACTCAAAATTTGGACTTTAAATCCTTTGTACAGTCTTCCAGAAACCAACCGCCAAATTACCTAATATTTCGTCTTCTTTTGTGAAGAGTTTAGGTTGTACCAAGGCTTTCATTGCCAACTTACTGTACCAGTAGAAAACAATCTATTGTTCAAAGATCAAAGGCGTAGGTTTCCAGAGCTTTGACAGTGTTTTAGACCAAAAAGTTTTTTTTAGAACCCTTTTTTACTGTTATTGCGAATTTTTCTTCAGCATTTTACATCTACCAATGGATTGATTCAACTATATTTGAATCAATCATTTCTCAAATACTGAATGATGGATAGAGATTCTCTTTCAGTTGAATTCAATCACAAAAACAATTCATTCTGGCAAAGAAAATTCTTTTTCCTAGAATTAAGCGGTTTCTGTTCTTTCTCTACACTTAAGTTCCAATACGGACATTCTTTGGAAGCTCTCCTTTAATTCATATACCCAAATTTTGAAGATATAGATCAAGCTAGCAAAGAAATATTTACAAGATATAAGTCATATGACCGAAGATGCAAATAGTTTATATTGAATAAAAACATCACGGTCATGGCCCCAATAATCGCAAATACAATCCTGAAAACTCTGGATTAAATGACACAGCAGAAAGAAGAAATACTAAATGTAAATGTGACAGAAAAATCTGATACTGGTGTTTTATTTCATAATTCACAAATTGGAATATTATGAGCTGCTAATATTCTAAGTGGAGTGATTGTAACACTCCCTTCCAAAAAAATACCATTATGTCTCCTTTTTTCTCAAACTATTTGCTTTACCAAAATGAATATATTTTGGTAATATTTACATTCCAGGTCTCATTTCCTGCTAGCTGAATTCTACCAAATTTTTATAGTCATTAGACGATTTATTGAAAAGCAGTTGAATCACATACTTATTACTCAAAACCACTGATTAATTTATATCTATTCCAAAAAAACACTGATATTTTCGCACCATGATTTCCTTAAAAAGTCTACATCTATTTACTTGAAGACCACTCAATATGTTTTTGTCTTAATTTTAAAGGTTAAACAAAGAATTAGAATCAACATTAGAATTATTACTCCAAAACAAACATTTAGTTATAGGTCATTTATGACATTTGTTGGTCTGCTTACTTCTATCAAATGCTTGTTATCACCATTTAATCTCACTGGCCTTTAGCCTTTAAGTGTTTCTTCAAAGTATTTAATTCTGTTTAAATATAAAGATCTCATACGCATTTGGGCTAAACTAAAACAGAAAAGTTTTCCTAGTTGGGTATCATATATTACAAATTCTTAAAACGATGAAGTTATAACGAAGTTACACGCAATAAAACTTGGAATAAAGTTGAGGCCCACAATTATTTTTACTAAGATCTCAATGGCGATCATTTTTACTGAAATTTTAATGGCTATTATTTTTACTGAGATCTTAATGGCTATTATTTTGAAATCACAAAATTTATTCATTATTTACTTGAAAATCTTTCAAGTATACAGCTTTTCACTGTTGATTCTATACACACAAACTACTTACAAATAAATAGCACACTGGCTAGGTTCAATTCTATAATTATAATTTTGGTTTAGTTATTCCCACTCCATCTCATCGACTTCTTTTTCCATTTCACTTCTTTTCCACCCCAATTCGTACCCTTCAACTTGAACTCTTCGTAGCTCTGAATAAATTTCTCTTCTAGTGGCTACTCTACTTTGGCTTTCAGTATGATGGTGTCTTTTAACAAAAGAGTTAAATATTGATTGTTCTTGATACTGATGTAAACCATACCGATTTGGTTGAAGGTTGTGATTTGAATTTTTACCGTAATCATGATCAACTACTCCAGTGAGATAGATATTGTTCATGAGCAAGTTTCCATCTTGATTGATAACGTGCAAATTTCTGGGGTTATGCTCAGATAATGTCAGTCTTTCTTGTTCAATTTGGCTGTTTCTGTTGACGGGGTTTCTCAGAACTGAAGTCGGTTTTTTGCTAGCAGAGTTGATCAAATCTATAGGACTTGGAAGTTTCAAGCTTCCAGAGTAGTAAACAGTTGAATTGGTTGACATTCCACTCATCGCGCCAGAATTTAAACCATTCTTTTCCTCTTCATTCATGCCTAGCCCATACCTTTTTTCAAGTTCCATTCTTCTCAACGCTAAGAGATCATTTGGGCCGGAATAAATATCATCGTTTAGCCTTCTTCTTCGCAAATTTCCTTTCTTTCCATAGTATTTTTTAACTCCTTCTTTCGATTGATTTATGCCACCTCCAACTACCAGGCCGGCACGTTCCATGCGATAATCTTCGTTTGAAACTCCTTGTTGATTTTTTCTCAGTAATGAAAATGCTCTTCTAGACGTGGAGCTATCAAAGTACACCATATTGGATACCGGATCAATTCTTATTTTAGACTGTTGACCAATTCCTGCCAGGTCCCCATCTTGAAATGGAAACGTCTTATTGAGCGCTTCAATGTCTGCTTCAGATGTGACATTTGTTGAGGCCGTGCTCAGTCTTCCACGAGAAGCTCTTGTAGAAACGGTGGAGGCACTAGATTTCGCCGACTTTGATAAAGATTCAGAAGCAGAGTTTGTAACATGAGAGTCATTGACATGTTTATGAATATGCATGTGTCTTCGAATACCAGAAAAATGTGAATTTCGATCATCGGAACTTGTGGTGCCAGTAGAAGGACCAGTATAAATATCTATATCGGAGCCAGAGGCATCAGGTTTGTTGAACAAACTAAGGAAATGTCTTGATCTTCTGGAGCCCTGAGGTCTGTTTTTCCCTATTAAAAATTGTTAATAAGACGAAATTTAACGAAATTGATTGTACACTCACACATGGACTTTACATTAGAAAACTTATCGCGAATACCACCTGGAGACTTTTTCAACATCATCATCATTTCGTAATCATCAACATCTGTCGCGGGCGACTCATCGTCTATATTTGTTTTCATACTCATAAATGAAGTACTCTCGCTTTTACCTCCAGATCTCAATTCTTGAATTGAATCTGCAGTATTCGCTTTTTGTTCAAGGAATTCTGGTGTGGATTGTGTTCTGAATCCCATTGGATTAGGAGACAGTTCTTTATGTGAAATATCGTCGGTGAATGTTAGAGGCTGAAGCTGGAGCTGGGCTTGAAGGTCTCGTATGTATTGAATATCGTCATTGGAAATACTAAACCAGTCGGTCCGTGCCATGTTATACTTTTGATATATTTGAAGTGTATCTTGATTGCTCATTGCTGTCATGATTGAAGCAAATGCCAGATCGATTCGAAAATTTGAAAGATTTTAGGTATACCAAAAATCGAGTTTATTCAAATATAATGGATTGAAATACAGTAAAAGAATGGTAAAGTTAAAGCAGTATTAGAAACAAAAATACATGTATTTCTTTTTCTTTTTTTAAAAAAAAAAGATGAATATATATTTATGTTTCGAAGCCAAATGTTCTATTAATTCTAAAAACAGGTTTAAAAAATATAGAAAAAACAAATAAATAACTATTTATACAAAAAAAAAAAAGATTGACAGTTATTCAATCATGTTCTTTGGTATGCTTTTATACTTCAATGTCCTTTCTGATTGTTATCCAACTCCGTTTTTGTTACAAATTAGTAGCACACTGAAGCCATCATTTCTTTCACTGAGACATGTCAACAAGTAAACTCCAATTAAAACTATAATGAATTCATTTATACACAAAAAGTTCTAAGATATTGTCAACCGTATATAGATTTATAACTTTCATCGAAAAATAAATGTGCTTGTCTCTGTTTCCAAAATATATAAATATCCAAATCAACTATTCAAAATCCCACTTATTCTTGCTCGCTGGTTCCGTATTTCATCCAATTCGCTTGTGAAATCATCCAACCTTCTATCATAATTTCTTCCTTCTCTTTCTTTATCAGAATCGCCTTTAGACGTGCTTTTCTGCCCACTTTCAGCTAACTTTTTCACAAGTTCACCATTTTCTTTTTCCAACATATCAATAATATTCTCATGATCCCTCAAGTCTTCTCCACAAGCAATGAGCTTTTTCTTCAACTCCATACTTGCCGCTCTTACTTCATCTCTCTCTTCTTGTAAAATAATTATCTGTGCTCGGAGATCTCTGAGCTGAAGATCAATTTGTCGAGTATTGTATTTGGTTGGAGGTGTTCCGACTCTATGGCTACTTCGACTACCTGGCTCACCACTAATGCCACTAGCACTACCACTTGTAGGTGTACTAGCAGGTCCTTCTTCCTCAAGACGAAGCTTAAGTTCATCAATTTCAGTTTGTAACTTCATGGTGCTGTCTTTATACTTTGCCAATTCTTCCCTAGTGACCATCAATGCTTTATCTGAATTTCGAACATACTGTAAAGTAGTTTCATACTCAGTTTCCAGAGCATTGAATTTCTCGTTTGCTTCCTGAATTTGACTTTTATAATCTTGAATAGCACCTTCTTGTTTAGATGATCTCTCCTCCAGAGTCTTTTTAGCAGAAATTTCGTTGCGGTGAGACTCAAGCTCTTTCTTGGCAATATTGAGCTCATCCTGAGTAGAGAGAAGATCTTGTTTGAGAACTGAAAGCTGTTGAAGAGCAGTAGAAAGAGATCGTGTAGCTTCGTTTGATGCTTTTTGATGAGTTTCATAAAGATCAGTCACTGCTCTCAATTGATCTTGCAGCTGTAGAATTTCAGGTTCTCTCATCTTATCGAAAGTACCAGAACCTAATTCAGAAAGGTCTTCGTATTCATCCCCATTGGAACCATTTCTAGATCTTGTTTTCGGGACTGATCCAAACAATTTAGAGCCAGCCCACATATTGATTAAAGTATCAATTCCTTCTTTGATTTCATTAGTAGATTTTGTTTTCTCCTGTACGTTTTTCGTAAGCAGGCTTCTAGATTCCTCCAGCTGAGTACTAATTTCTTCATGTTGAATCTGCAAGCTAGAATAGTCAGATTTAACTTTTGCCAATTCCTCTCGAAGTTTGACATTTTCTGAATCTTTACCAGTCAAACGTTCAACATAATCCTTTGACATGTTCTCAGTAGAAGCCAAAGCTAACGATAATGCAGCCAATGATTTAAGATGGTCATCTGTAGACTCTTCCAGGACTTTATATCGAGACTGCAATTCATCAAGCTGAGTTTTATATCTTGTAGCCTCATGTTGCGAAAGAATACTCTTGTCGGAAAACGTACGAAGCTGCTGTTCGAGATTCATGTTATCAGATCTGACTCTGTCGAGCTCAGCAATTGCGTTATTCTCTTCTGGTTTGTTATTAGATGATATCGACCTCATTACAAGGTTATTTCCACCACCTAATGCAGAATCATTAGCAGCAGCACCGGCAATCGATGATGCTGTTAGTGAGTCTTGCGCTGCTTTTAACTGAGCTTCTAGAAGTTTTACTCTTTCCATGGCGTCTTCTCGTCCTGCCTCTGCTTCAGCAATTTTGGCTGAGGCTTGTTCAGCTTGATGCTTGACATTTTCTTGTACATCTTGGAGCTCGTCTTTCAAATCAGATAATGCTTCAACTAGTATTGCTCTTTCTGAAAGGGAGCCATCGGTATCTTGAGTGATCCTCTGGGACACACGTCTGAGTTTAAGAACGTCAACAGGAGGGCTTGAGCTTGGAATATATCCTCTTTCTCTGGCAGTGGCCAACTCAGCTTCATACCAGGAGTTTGAAGCTTTTAGTTGTTCCAAAGCTTGGGACACGTTGTCGACGATTCCAGCTTCAGTATTTTCATAATCTAGAACAATGTTTTTCTTTACCAAAGAATACTTTTTAGCAAGAGGCTTTGGAGAAGATTGGTTTGAATTCAATCCAGGGTTGATTGTCGATGCAGGAGTAACAGTATCATTATCATCTTTATATTCAGTTTTTGGAGTGTGGACTTCAATTTCAGATTTTGTTTCTTCGACCTCACCGCTTCCCGAAACTTCTACTCTTTCATAACCGAAACCTGGAGTAAGTTCTGAAACCACGGACTCGGTTCTTAAAGGCTCAAGATTGTCTTGGGTAGCACGTATTGAAGAAGAAGGAGCTTCGGAAGACTTTCGACTTTTGCTATTTTGGGCCATGCTGAGTGAAGGGTCAGTCTGGGTTTTCTGAGTAGGATTGTCCTGGACTTTCTTATCCTCAGGAGAAGTCATTTCACTAGTTGAAGGGTAGCTTATCCTTGAGGTATCGAGAACATAGATGGAATTATTAGAACCTGAGATGTCAGTAGGATCACTGTCGACATCCAAATCTGGAGATTCACCACCCATGATGAGAATCTTGTGGCCTCCAAACGCAGACATTGAGTGGCCGGATCTTGGAGACGGGCCAGGGCCCATATTTTGAAAGCTGAACCATTTTCTAGCTGAAATTTTCAAAGCTGAGAGGATGCCTAGGTCTTTACCCTCAGCGGAACGGCCACCAAAGATGTACATGATGTCACCGACAATTGTTGCGGAGTGGCCTTCACAAGGAGCGGGAATGAAACCAGCGCATTCTAACGGAGACCAAGAATTCAATTCAGGATCATAAACCCAGGTATCGCTATACCAAAGCTTTCCGTCGGTGCCACCGAATAGATATAGTTTGTCTTGATAAGTGACGATTGTGTGGTTTGTTCTCGGGGGAGGAGATCTCGAGTTGGGTTTAAGGAACTTCCACTGGGACTGTTCGGACTGGAGGGTGGTGAGGTCGTAGGCGATGAGGTCGTCGAAGAAGTAGTCGTCTAGCTGGCCGCCAAAGACATAGAGGACGGAGCCGATGGTCGAGATGGTGTGGCCATATCTGCCCAAGGGCCTAGGTCCGGTAGGGGAGGCGACAGTCCATTTGAGGGAGGTTGTGTTCAGGAGGTAGAGGTCGTCGTCAAGAACGTCGGACTCTTCGATTTTAGTATCACCGCCAAAGACGATGAAGGCATTCCCCAAAGTTAAGCTTGCATGGCCTACACGTGGACTGGGACATCCATCAGTGTCTAGGAGGTAGCCAGTGAGGGTATCTATAAAAGAGTTAGAGATGAAGCGAGAGTAGGGGGAGAATCACATACCGGTTTCAATGACCCAGAGGTCGCCAAAGACGTTGGAGCCTTTGAGGCCGCCCATGACGAAGACCTCACCGTCTCTGGCGGCGATATAGTTAGCAGCATGGCCATATCTGGGGAAGGGAGAAGCATTGGCGATTTGTTTTTGGGACCAAGGGTACTGGGGGACAGGCTGATTTGGCATGAAAGTTTGTCTTTGGTTCGCGGCGGACGAGAGCAGCTGGGGGTGCCTTTGTTGGGGGGTTTGGGGTGGAGGAGAGGCAAGGCCATTGGTATAGACAGAGGACGAGTTTGAATCACCAGAGATGGATCTTGTAGGGAGCTGGGCCTGGTTGGCGGCAGGGGAGGGCTGGGAGTAGGAGGATGGCTGGTGCGAGGACGGGTTGGCGGACCTGGGGACGTTTGCGGGAGGATCCGAGGAGCCTGGGCCGTTATTGAAATTAGATTTTGATTCAAAAGAAGGTTGGTGATTAACTTTGGGGGTGGTAGTCTTGATAGGCGGGGGGATATTTGACTGTCTGTTTGAGCTCATACCGTGGTGGACTGCTGGCGGGTTGACTGACGAGGCAGGATTGGGCGGGCTGGCGACATTGTTAGAGAGAGAAGAAGGGACGGTTGAGGCGGTGGTATTGGACGGTGACGGAGAAGCTTTCTGGGTTCCAGGAGAAGGTTGGTTGACGGTATTTGAGTTCAGCGAGGAGGAGCCAGAAGAGAGTTGGTTTTGGTGAACTTTTTTGTCTGAGGCAGCAGAGTTTTGCTGTATAGAATTTCTTGAAGAATCTTTTTTCTTCCATTTACCTAGAATAGCCATAGTAAACGAGAGATATAACCATTAAAGCAGAGTGGGATGGAGGAGGAATGGTTTTGAGGATGTAAGTAGAAGGAAGAGTGAAAATAAATCAAGGCAAAAATAAAAATGAAAAATGAAAAAAAAATGTGACTTGTCAAAAAATAGACAATGGGACAGGACAAGAAGAAAGGAAGTTTGCTGATAGGTAAAGAGTGGCCGGTTGGAGTTGGGACAGGAGCTGGGCTGGAAGTGGCTACGGGGCTGGAAGTGGCTACGGGGTTGGAACTGGAGCTAGGACGGGAGCAGGGGGGTAGGACAGGAGCTGGAGCTGGAATTGGGGGTAGGACATGAACTGGAATAGAACAGAAATACACAATGAATAGAACAGGAAATAGAACAGGCAATAGAATAGAAATAAACGTAAATAGAACAGAAATAAACTGTTGATGACACAATGAAAAATACGATCTAGGACAGATCTCAAGCATCTGGTTTAGATCTAGGACAGAGCTGGAGACCTTTCTAGTTGAAAGCCCACTTGTCCCGTACTAAAACCGTTCTATTCCTTCTACAGTGTGGGACAAACCTAAATGTGATTCAACCTGAATTGATGAACCCAAAAATTGAAACATCAAGTACGTAATAAAGATAATTTAATAAAATAATAATTTAGTAAAGAAATAAAAATAATAATTTAGTAAAAAAATAAAAATAATAAAATAATAATAAAATAATAAAATAATAATAAAATAATAAAATAATAAAATAATAAAATAATAAAATAATAAAATAATAAAATAATAAAATAATAAAATAATAAAATAATAAAATAATAAAATAATAAAATAATAAAATAATAAAATAATAAAATAATAAAATAATAAAATAATAAAATAATAAAATAATAAAATAATAAAATAATAAAATAATAAAATAATA